>JAECUM010055194.1:0-12350 GCA_016617855.1 Megalonaias nervosa
GGCCAGTGATGTCTTTTCGTAGATCTACTACAGAAGTAAATATCTCAAAATCGAGAGATTTTAAGGGTAAAGAGAATCATGCCAATTAGTTATAATTCCCGTGAACTTCAACTATGCCTTGGATCCATAGTCTTTAATGGAATCACCTTGTCAGAGGATTCATTAAAATGTAGCCCTGGACAATTAAAAAGGTAATACTTTAAAAGAGGGAATGGGGGTAGTGTTGGTTCCTTGCAAATGCTATCAGTTGTACCAGGGATTATACTGAAAATATGACAAAAATTATTGGTTACTTTCATCTGTAAGTTTAGTGCAGAATTATAATCGGTATTTTTTTTCTGCCTGTCTTAGTCCAAATCTCACCAAGTAACTGAAAATTGAGAACTTAAATGTGCATTGGCTTTGATCAATTTACTGCATTTGCTTATGGATCTCATGATTGATCCTTGGATTCCTGTGGTCGTTTTAGCTACATTACTAATGTGAATTTTCAAGAAGACCTATGGATGGGATCAATTCGTAGGTATAAATTACAACTGTATTCAGACAAAAGATGCTTATTGATATTTATACTGCGTCTGGTTATTACTATCGCAAGTAGGAGAATCGATGGGCATTAACCAAGACAATGCACTTGTCAGACCTGTTAAAGATTGATTTAAAATCCTACAGGGGTAATTGTGAATCATCTACTGAGTCGACATATCTATATAAAAGCAATCATCAGAAAGCAGACGTAATGTAAATTTAAAATTTATATTCCGAAGGAAGAAATGTGCTTGACAGTATCTTGCAGTTGTTTGTCGTTTGGTATTGTACTGCATAGCAAGACAATGGGGTTATTTATTGCTGATTATACGTTGCACAAGGACACACGACAGTAGCCGACGAGGGCTGTGCAAATAGTAGGATTTAAATTCGCTCCTCTAGGTTGCACGTGCAGCACGCTGATCATTTAGCCCCAGCGGCTTCTGCCTGTGAAGATATGCATAAGAGCGCAAGGGTCCTATTATCCATTCCGCAGCCAATCGAAGGTGCGACTTGATATACGACAAATATAAGTTTTGCACTTTCTTCACCTAAAATCCTGCTAAACAAATTAGGTAATTATGGTTCTTTATTAGGTAACCAATAGTTACTGATGGTATAGTCACTAGATTCCTAACTGCAAAAATTTGAATGTTTCGAAGGTGATATTGCTAAAAGCGCTGAATTATATTTTTGCCATGGCCACATGGGGAAGATGAAGAAGTTGATAATTTTATGTTTGCAATTATTGATACACATTAACAAGATTTTGTTTATTTATACGCCTATACAAACTTGTACATTACACATTAATTCAATCAAGGTGTTGTTGTCAACAATATGCTGACGGAAGTAAAATGACCAGGTGTTTCCTTGGTCTGAACCAATGGGGATAAACTGATAAGTCAGTCAAAACTGTAAGACATGTAAGTGTGAAACCGGCAATCGGGGCTGACATACAGTCTCCTCCTGGCGTTAAACTGTACTTTATGGAAATGACAAGACATTTAAAGGTGCTCAAATGAATCTGAAATTCCGGCATATATGGCGTTGCTTGAGTTGCCGCATACCTAACGATGGTCTAACGAGTGGATTATCCTTATACCTACAGATGCACCACCATCTCCATTTGCTGCAAATCAAGCAGGATTAAAAATCTGATCCAGACCGATTTCCGATTTGTCCCATTCCCACAGGTTCCCATCAGTTTCGCGGTTCCAAAAATTCTTGCATAAATTAAATAGGCCAAATTACAAGAGGCCCCGAGAAGAAACAGTTCTTTTATTTACTTAGATCTACCCTGACTCAGAGTCAACTGAAATATTTCTAACAATCTCAGTAGGTAAAATATAGCATGTTATTGTACAATGTCAGCCTTTGTTCTAAATACGTATCACTGATCAATTGATGTTGGCACCTTCAGTTGAAATGCAACACCCTAAAAGATTGTTCGTAATACTTACACACTGGCAAACGGGAATGTGCATAGTCATTATCAGTCAGTTCCGGTATCTTATTACTGAACTGATTAAAAAGCATGGAGAAGTGAATGGGATGCAAAAAAAAGATCACAATTATTGAATTATTAATTGTATGTGTCACACAAGCAATTAGTGCCCATTGTGCTTATAAAGTAAATAAGTCAAAGGTATACTTTTTATTTGACTTGTGAGAGTTATGGCCCTTAATCAAAATTACTATATTAAAACAAATGGTGCAACTCTACAGACCCTTTCATATATTTAAACTGCTATTATTTCACTTTCCTTAAATGAGGTTATATATGATCAATGACGGAAAACAGTTGAAAGATTAAATAACAAATTGCCATGTCACAAGTTTACATACCCATAGAATATTTTCCGAAATTACTTAGCCGCAGTGTTGACTTGATGGGGACCCAAGGGAATGTACTAACAGCCTACCAAAACGGTATTACCCGTCAGCGGCAACCCAGTAATCGTACCTTGCAGATATGTCACTTCTGGCACAAATTCCACCTCAGTGAGATGACAATATCTAAAGTCCACAATCTGAGATGTCCAAATTAACCAGACCCATTCTCATCCCAGGTCATTGGTGGGTTAAACATTTGTCTTCGGTAACGAATTTTGAGTGACTCCTATAGTCAAACCCTTGAGTCCATCCGTAAGCCTACAGCCTCACCCACCGCAAAATATTCACAGCCTAGCACCCAGGCCAGACTGATCCTTGTCTTTAATATATACCCGGAGTCAATGCTAGGTTGGTTGGTTGGTTGATTGATTGAATTTTTACGGCGCACCAGCACTGTTAGGCTATTTAGCGCCATACAAAAGATTATATCTTTGATCATTAAAAAGTTGTAAAAGGTTTCGTATCGACCAGCGATACGAAACCTAACAGTTGAAAGTAAAACAAAAAGATGGTAACGGTGATAAATAAATAAAACTTCCCTATCGACGGGGAATGTAAATGGTGTATGATGATGAAGACAGATGATAGATAATTAAAATTTAGGGACGGTATATATAACACATAAACTGCACAAGGTGATAGTATAAAAGCTATAGCTTATAATAAATGTTTACTTCCTTCAGGAATTTTATAATACAAGTCACGCTCACTGTATCAAAGAGCTCCCTAATATCATGCACATTGTAATACTGATCGCGCATAGGTTGGAGGTCGAAACACTCCAACATAAAGTGCTTAACAGTGAATGGTTCGTTGCAAGAAATGCACTCTGGTGGGTCTTCTCCATTTAGTATGTAGGAGTAAGTTACATAAGTATGCCCAATTCGAATTCATGCAATGACCACCTCCTCTCTACGGTGGGCTCTGTAAAAAGGAATCCATTCTCCTAGGGTTGGCTTGATGGAATGTTGTTTGTTATTCACTGCATCATTCCATGATGCCTGCCATTTCTGACATACAGATTCTTTGATACTACGTTTAAAATCAGTATACGGTATTTTAAAATCAGATGGTTCGAGGGATTGGGCCATTTTAGCAGTGCGGACTGCTTTTTCATTACTTTTAATGCCAATATGGCTGGGTAATCAACAGTATACTATATTGTGGGAGGTACTCAGCTTAGTAGTTTTGAGGAGAATATTGGCTAATAATGGGTTCTCCAGTTTTCTCTTATGTAGTGACTTAAGTACTGTTAGTGAGTCGGAGAAGATGATGCTGTTTAAAATACGCTTGCTTTCAATATATTGCAAAGCAAGGTCTATTGCTCTGATTTCGGCTGAAAAAATTGACGTACCATTTGGTAAGCGAACTTTTGTTATGTGTTTTCCACTAACGAAGGCTGCAGCAGCCTTTTCCTCATCTTTTGATCCATCAGAATAAATTCTTGTATAATTTTCAAATTGGAGGAGGACTTCATGATAAGAGTTGTGGAAGATGGAAGGGTTTGTCTCCGATTTGTTTCCATTGTGTAACGTAAAAAGTACTTTTGGTTGTTTAAGTAACCAGGGAGATGTTTCGGAGACGGACGTTTTCTGAATTTTCGAAAGATCAATTTTGGTACTGTCGAGGCAGGATGATATTCTAATACCAAAGGAAGGTATGGCGTTTGGTTTATTTTCGTATAAGGTTTTGTATTTGGGTTGAAAAACAGCCAAAAAAGTGGGGTTCAGAGGGTCTGATCTTAATTTGAGAGCATATTGTGCGGAAAGCATTTCTCTACGTTGTGATAAAGGTGGTTCGTTTGTTTCAACGAATAGGCTTTCACACGAGGATATCTTAAATGCTCCCAGCGCGAGTCTTATTCCTTGATGATGAATTGGGTCAAGCATCTTCAAAAAGGACTTCCTAGCTGAACCATAAACAACGCAACCATAGTCTTGTTTGGAGCGAATAAACGTTCTATATAAACTGAGGATGACTTTTCTAACAGCACCCTAGTCAGTGTGCGCTACTATGTTAAGTAGATCTAGGGATTGCAAGCATTTAGCTTTCAAATTCTTCAGGTGTGGAATAAAAGTCAGTTTTCTGTCGAAGATAATACCTAAAAATTTTGCTTCCTCAACAACTGGAATAGGTGTTCCGTCCAGCGTGAGTTTAGGTTCATCATGATGTCTTCGTAACTGACAGAAATGCATACATACAGTTTTTGATTTCGAGAATTTGAAACCGTTAGTATTGACCCAATTTTGAATCTTGTTGATATTTTGCTGTAGTTGTCTTTCAATTGTATGCATGTGCTTGGATCGGTAACAAATTAAGAAGTCATCAACATATAGGGAGCAGTCCACACCAGGAGTCAGACACTTGGTGATGCTATCAATTTTTATGTTGAAAAGCGTCACAGATAAAATACTGCCCTGGGGCACACCCATCTCTTGCTCCTGCATATCAGAGAGGGTGGAGTCCACTTGTACCTTGAATTCTCTGTCTGAGAGAAAGTTTGATATGAAAGAGGGCAGACGGCCTTTTAGACCTAGATCTTGCAGGTCATTTAGTATCCCGTACTTCCATGTTGTATCATAGGCCTTTTCCAAGTCAAAGAAAACCGCTACTAAATGTTCTTTCTTGATAAAAGCGTCGCGGGTAAAGGTTTTCAGTCTAACCAGATGATCATTGGTGCTACGGCCACATGGAAAGCCACTTTGGAAAGGAGATATTAAATTGTTGGTTTCCAAATACCATACAAGCCGAGAATTGATCATTCGTTCCATTGTTTTGCACACGCAGCTAGTCAGTGATATGGGTCGATAGTTGGTAGGATCTGCGCTAACTTTGCCTGGTTTGGGAATTGTTATTATTGTTGTTTCTTTCCAACTTTTTGGTACATTACCAGTGATCCATACATTATTGAAGATTTCCAGAAGAACTGATAATGATGGTTCTGGAAGGTGTTTCAGAAACTGGTAATGTATATCATCAGGCCCAGCAGATGTATCATGGGCCTTATTCAAAGATTCCATGAGCTCCAAGAATGAAAACGGTTGATTATAACTTTCGAGTTGTTCGATGCGAATTTCAACCGTGTCTTTTCTTTTTGAGCTTTTAATCTTCGGAAAGCTTCTGAATAATTAGACGATGATGAATTTTTAGAGAAACTATTAGCAAGTATATTAGCTATTTCATGTTTGGTATTGAAATTGTTGTTATTTAGTTTCAGATGTCGGAATGAATTGTGTTTTCCTTTTCCATTGATTTTGCGGATCGTGTCCCAAACTTTCTTTATAGAGGAACTAGAATTTAAAGTTGAAACATATTTTTTCCATGATGCTCTTTTACTTTCTTTAATCGTGCGGCGAGCTTTGGCCCGAACAATTCGGTCCTTAGTTAAATTTTCGGGCGTTGGACGATTACTAAATATTTTCAGTGCTTCTCGGCGTTGTCTAATGGCTTCTTTACACTCTTTGGTGAACCACGGTTTTTGGGTTGTTTTACAGTTCGGTGAGGACTTAGGAATGGATTCCTCTGCAATCTCAATTAAGACGGAAGTAAATTGTCGAATTGGGTCATTGTCGTTTAGGACGATATTCCTGTTAAGCCGAGCTGTACAAAGTGTTTCAAATTTGGTCCAGTCGGCCTTTTTTAAATTCCATTGTGGAACTGCGTCATCAATTGTTGAGTTAATATTTTCAAGGGAGATTGGAAAGTGATCAGTGCTGTGAAGGTCATCAGCGACCTTCCAATTATAATCCAAAAGTAGCGAAGAAGAACAAATTGTCAAATCGATACACGTATATGTACCCGTTCCCGGGTGTAAATATGTCGGTGATTTGGTGTTATATAGACACAAGTCGTGACTAGTAATGAAATCTTCAACCTTTTTGCTCCTGTCGCTTATATGGTTTGATCCCCATAAAATGTTATGGGCATTAAAATCCCCAAGTAGAACAAATGGAGTGGGCAGTTGTTTAACAAGGTTGTCTAAATCATTTGGTACTAAGTTGGTGTTTTGTGGTGTATAAATAGAACAAAAGGTAATCATTCGATGAAGTGTGACGCTTACAGCAATTGCTTGTAAATCTGTGTTCAAGGGAATGGCGCTGTGAGTAGCCTTGTTGTTTTCAATAACGGAAACTCCTCCTGAGACCCTGTCACCAGTTTTGGAGTAGGTATTATAAGAGGAGTAGTTTTTAAGTGTGGTGTTGTCTGTGTCTTTTAAAAATGTTTCCTGCAGACATAGTACTGCAGGATCATGTTCGTTTAAAAGCAGAAGAATGTCATTGTAATTGCTTTTAAGTCCTCAACAATTCCATTGTATGATGCTGTTCTTCATTATGGATCTTTTTAAATCTTAGTGGATGTAACTAGGTTAGACTTTTCGCGAATAAATATTTGGGTTTATTTCTCTGGAGGAAGAACGGGATTAAATTTTCTGGTTGTAGGTCTGAAGCCTCCCTGAGGACATGGAGCAGTTTCTTCTGCATCCATGTCCTCAAACTATCCAAACCTGTTGTGCAGTTTGATAGGGTCATCAGACTCCTTTTGCTGCCTATTTGTTTGCGACTTTTTTATTTTTGGTGATTTTGGCGGTGGAATGTTGTTGAAAGTTGTTTGAGTCGATATTGAGTTTTTTAGAGGTTGATAGTGTGGGATATTTGAGTTAGAGGTGGATTCAGGTGGGCTTGTTTGGGTTTGAGCGTCCTTCGTTGCTTTTGGATTGTTTTGCACTACAGTTGAGAAGGCCGGACCGGGGAGGGAAGTTCTAGCTTGTACAAGCTTTCTGGCCTCTGGAAAGGGAATGTTGGAGGTGTACTTAACCCTCTGTATTTCCTTCTCCTGTTTCCAGGTGTCACAATCCTTTGAATTAGCATGATGCTCCTTTCCACAGTTGACACAATGTAGAGTAGCTCTGCACTCGGATTCCCGATGAGAAGGGTCTCCGCATCGCCGCATATTTGGCTTTTCGAGCATCGGTCTTCGTGATGGCCGTATTTTTGACATTTGAAGCATCGAAGGGGATTTGGTATATATATCTCAACCTTGACCTGTAAAAAACCAACTTTGACAACTTTAGGTACTGTTGGTTTGTTGAATGTGAGTATAATGGTGTTGGTGTCCTGCAGATTGTTGTTACGTTTGATACGAATTCTACGGACTGCAGTGACACCTTCATTTTTCATCCCTTCGATGATTTCATTGTCGCTGACTCCAGCCAAGTCACGGCAACGAATGACGCCTTTTGATGTATTGAGTGATGTGTGTGCGAAACAACTTACTGGTATCTCATGAAAGGTCTTAATTTTCTGGATGTTCTCAGTATGTGCCTTACGTTCGCACTCTACAAGCAGACCACCTGATTTCAGTTTTTTAACACTTTTGGGTTTTCCGACTAATCCAAGTATAGTCTTTTCAACTATAAATGGAGATAGTGCGGCAAGTGGTTTATCTTCATCTTTGGACTGGATGACCATGAAGCGAGGAAAAGATTCCACTCCACATGGCTCATCATCAGAGTCGGAAATAGTTTTTGTTCTCTTCAGTTGACTTTTTTTTTGATTTTCCATTTTTTGTTTGTTTGTTATTTCGTCACCCGTGCTCCCCACCCGCCACGGAGTCCAACAAGAGGACACTTTCCAAGTGCCAGGGATACACAGGTGGTATACTCAGTAGGTAAAATTACCTCCCGATTGACCCGTTAAGCCACCGCCTTCTAGGAAGTCTTATGAGAGAAGTAGAAAGGAAAATAACGGGGTAGACAGTAGGGGCAACGGTGGTATCAAGAGAGATACATGCAGAAAGATAGAGAAAGCGAGCGAATAAATTAAGACCTCCTAGGGCTTGACGTGACCAGCCGATTTGTCGGGACCGGGCCCATCCCGACCACCCGTCTAGAAGAAGTAGAGGCCAAAGTAGTGTATTGCATCGGAAAGCCTCTGCTCAACTACCAGGATCCTTTCCTCCCCCGACACGGGTCGCAACCCACGGCAAACAGGTTGCCTCTACTTAGTCGCCTCTTAGCGAGGCACGTCGGGCCTATTCTACAACCCCGGACCCGCAGGGGGACTGTCGAAGATAATACCTAAAAACTTTGTTTCCTCAACAACTGGAATAGGTGTTCCGTCCAGCGTGAAGTTAAGTTCATCATGATGTCTTCGTAACTGACAGAAATGCATACATACTGTTTTTGATTTGGAGAATTTGAAACCGTTAGTACTGGCCCAATTTTGAATCTTGTTGATATTTTGCTGTAGTTGTCTTTCATTTGTATGCATGTGCTTTGATCGATAACATATTAGAAAGTCATCAACGTATAAGGAGCAACCCACACCAGGAGCCAGACACTTGGTGATGCTATTGATTTTGATGTTGAAAAGCGTCACATATAAAATACTGCCCTGGGGCACACCCATCTCTTGCTCGTGCTTGTCAGAGAGGGTGGAGCCCACTCGTACCTTGAAATTCTCTGTCTGAGAGAAAGTTTGATATGAAAGAGGGCAGACGGCCTTTTAGACCCAGATCGTGGAGGTCATTTAGTATTCCGTACCTCCATGTCGTGTCATAGGCTTTTTCCAAGTCAAAGAAAACCGCTACTAAATGTTCCTTTTTTATAAAAGCGTCGCGAATAAATGTTTCCAGTATAACAAGATGATCATTGGTGCTAGTTTGGAAAGGAGATATTAAATTGTTGGTTTCCAAATACCATACAAGCCGAAAATTGATCATTCGTTCCGTTGTTTTGCACACGCAGCTAGTCAGTGATATGGGTCGATAGTTGGTAGGATCTGCGCTATCTTTGCCTGGTTTGGGAATTGGTATTACTGTTGCTTCTTTCCAACTTTTTGGTACATTACCAGTGATCCATAAATCATTGAAGATTTCCAGAAGAACTGTTAAGGATGGTTCTGGAAGGTGTTTCAGAAACTGGTAATGTATGTCATCAGGCCCAGCGGATGTATCGTGGGCCTTATTCAAAGATTCCGTAAGCTCCAACAATGAAAACGGTTGATTATAACTTTCGAGTTGTTCGATGCGAATGTCAACCGTGTCTTTCCTTTTTGAGCTTTTAATCTTCGGAAAGCTTCTGAATAATTAGAGGATGAGGAATTTTTTATAGAAACTATCAGCAAGTTTATTAACTAATTTATGTTTTGAATTGAAATTGTTGTTATTTAGTTTCAGATGTCGGAATGAATTGTGTTTTTCTTTTCCATTTATTTTGCGGATCGTGTCCCAAACTTTCTTTATAGAGGAACGAGAATTTAAAGTTGAAACATATTTTTCCATGATGTATTTTTACTTTCTTTAATCGTGCGGCGAGCTTTGGCCCGAACAATTCGGTCCTTAGTTAAATTTTCGGGCGTTGGACGATTACTAAATATTTTCAGTGCTTCTCGGCGTTGTCTAATGGCTTCTTTACACTCTTTGGTGAACCACGGTTTTTGGGTTGTTTTACAGTTCGGTGAGGGCTTAGGAATGGATTCCTCTGCAATCTCAGTTAAGACAGTGGTAAAATGACGAATAGGGTCACTGTCGTTTAGGACGGTATCCTTGTTAAGCCTAGCTGTATAAAGTGTTTCAAACTTGGTCCAGTTTACCTTCTTTAAAATCCATTGTGGAACTGCGTCATGAATTGCAGAGTTAATATTTTCAAGGGAGATTGGAAAGTGATCAGTGCTGTGAAGGTCATCAGCGACCTTCCAATTATAATCCAAAAGTAGCGAAGAAGAACAAATTGTCAAGTCGATACACGTGTATGTACCCGTTGCTGGGTGTAAGTACGTCGGAGATTTGGTGTTATATAGACATAAGTCGTATCTAGTAATGAAATTTTTAACCTTTTTGCCCCTGTCACTTATGTAGTTTGATTCCCATAAAATGTTATGGGCATTAAAATCACCGAGTAAATCAAATGGCGCAGGAAGTTGTTGAACAAGAAAGTCTAATTCATTTGGTAATAGGTTGGTGTTTGGTGGTATGTAAATAGAACAAAAGGTAATCCCTCGATGTAGAGTGACACTCACAGCAATGGCTTGCAAATTTGTATTTAAAGGGATAACGCTATGAAGGGCTCTATTGTTCACAGCAATAGAAACTCCTCCTGAGGCCCTGTCAACATTCGGAAAGTAGGTGTTAAACAGGGAGTAGTTTTTAAGTGTGATGTTGTCCGTATCTTTTAAAAAGTTTCCTGAAGGTATAATATTGCAGGATCATATTCGTTTAAAAGCAGAAGAATATAATTGTAATTGGCTTTAAGTCCTCGACAGTTCCATTGTATAATGGTGTTCTTCATTATAAGTTTGAAGTAGAGATTGTGAAGCTAGGATAGACTTTTAGCGGAGACAATCTGTGTGGTTATTTCTCTGGAGGAAGTACGGGGATGATTTTTTTGTTGGTAGGTCTGGAGAACATGGAGCAGTTTCTTCTGCATCAGTGTCTCCAAACCTATTATAGAGTTTCATGGGGTCATCTGACCCCTTTTCCTGATTATTTCCTTGAAATCTGTTTTTATTCTTTGGTGATTTCGGTGGTGGGGTATTATTAAAAGTTGTTTGGGTAGATGCCGTGTTTTTCTGTGCTTGGTAATGGGGGAGTGGTGTTAGAGCTTGATGTTGACTCGGGTGGATCTGTCTGTGGAGAAGGATGGGCCAAGAAGGGATGTTTTTGCCTGTACAAGATTTCTGGCCTCTGGATAGGTAATGTTAGCTGCTTATTTTACCCTCTGTATTTCCTTCTCCTGTTTCCAGGCATCATAATCCTTGGAATTGGCGTGGTGCTCCTTTCCACAGTTGACACAATGCGGAGTTGCTCTACACTCAGATTCCTGATGAGAATGGTATCCGCATCGGCCACATATCTGGCTTTTTGAGCATCGGTCTTCGTGAAGGCAATATTTCTGACATTTATAGCATCGAAAGGGGGTAGGTGTGTAAATCTCAACCTTCACTTGAAGAAATCCAACTTTGACCACTCTGGGTACTGTTGGTTTGTTAAAGGTGAGTACAAATGTGTTGGTGTGCTGCAGATTGTTGTTACGTTTAATTCGTATTCTGCGAACCGCAGTGACACCTTCGTTTTTCATCCCTTCAATGATATCTTTCTCGCTTACTCCAGCGAAGTCCCAACAGCGAATCACGCCTTTGGACGAATTGAGTGTTGTGTGAGCGAATGAGGTCACCGGAATATCGAAGACTGTTTTCATTTTCCGGATATTCTCTGTCTGACCCCGTCTCTCACATTCAACAAGTAGGCAGCCCGATTTCAACTTTTTAACACTGTTTGGTGTACCAATCAATCCCGTAATTGTCTTTTGAATAACAAATAGAGAGAGAGCGAGGGAAGCAATTTTGAATCGTCTTTAGACTGTATAAGCATGAAGCGTGGAAATGAATCCACACCACATGCTTGGTCATCGGAATCAGATCCAGTTTTGGTGCGTTTGAGTTTATTTCCTTTTGGAAATATCCATGTTGGTGTGGTTTAAATTCAGCACCCGTGCTCCCGCCCACCAAGGAGCCCAACAAGGCAATACTTTTCAAGTGCCAGGGATACGCAGATGTTATACTCAGTAGGTAAAATCACGTCCTGATTCATCCCGTAAGACATAATCAGTCGGTAAAATTACCTCCCGATTGACCCGTTGAGCAACCGCCTTCTAGGAAGTGTTCTTAGACTTGGAAAAGGGAAATTAAAAGGGGTAGAATGTAAGAGCAACGGTGGTATCAAGAGAGATACAAAGAGAAAGATAAAGAAAGTGAGCGGGTAAATAAAGACCCCTTAGGGCTCGGCGTGACCAGCCGATTTGTCGAGACCGGGCCCATCCCGACCATCCGTCTAGAAGTAGAGTTGAAAGTAGCGTATTGCATGGGAAAGTCTCTGCTCAACTACCAGGATCCTTTCCTCCTCCGACACGGGTCGCAACCCACGGCAAA
>JAECUM010055195.1:0-10550 GCA_016617855.1 Megalonaias nervosa
TCCACAATTACGTGCTCGTGTCTTAGAAGCAGTCTAAAATATGTCTTACGATGGTTTACGCTGACAGCACGTCAATTACTGCAAGGCATCCTTCAGATTCCACATCAAACCAAAAGTTTTTTAAGAGAAACAAAGTCGCCTTGACGCAGCTAGCTGATCCTCGCATTGACACACAAACCAAAAAGCAAATCATCTTGAAACCTGGTGGAAGCGATTCTCTAGGAGGTGTCATCATTCGTTCCCTCTTAAAATGGGATCCTAATGCTCCCAAAGTCATCCCCAAGGAAAAAGCCAAACCACACGTACCCAGAAGAAAAAGAAAAAGAGCAACGGTGTCAAGACCAGGTCACAGCCTCAGAAAAAGAAAAGTCCATAGAAAACAGTTTCAACCTACAAGAGAGCGTCTCCAAAATCTTCTTCTCCAGCGGTGACACCCTCTTTCTCTTTAGCGGCAGTGGCCGCTGCTCACAAAGTACCTGCCCCCGAAATCGAAGTCCAAGAGAGAACGGGTATGTTACAGAGTTTACTGGATTTGTCTAAGCAAGAACTGTCCCGATTTAGTCCGTTGCGAACTCCTCCACGACGTGTGTTGCCTGTCATCGCGTTGATACGACGTAAAGACAATCAGTGGCAACGTATTCCAGTATAAAAAAGACTTGAGGCAAACGATAGGTTTAGTGTTGTTGTGCTGCTGAACGCCCAAAAATGGCCCGTCCAAGAAGTGCACACCGTTACCATCGTGTTCCTTCTTCGGTCCAAAAAATAAAATGAAAAAGAAAAAGACAGTCTCGTCATTCAAAAAAACACTTAGTCAAACATAGACGTCACCCCCAGAAAAGACACACTCTTAGGGTTAGGAAAAAAGCCAAACCACACGTACCCAGAAGAAAAAGAAAAAGAGCAACGGTGTCAAGACCAGGTCACAGCCTCAGAAAAAGAAAAGTCCATAGAAAACAGTTTCAACCTACAAGAGAGCGTCTCCAAAATCTTCTTCTCCAGCGGTGACCATCGTTACCCTAAACCCTAACCCTAACCCTAACCCTAACCCTAACCCTAACCCTAACTCTAACCCTAGTCCAAAGAAAAGAGGAGCCACTAAAGAGGAGGATTCCTTGGCGATTTTGGAAAACGCATTGTCATTTTTATGACGAAGCGATAGTCCCCAAAAAGGATAAAGGACTGTGTGACAAGTCACTGACGTTAGTGTATTTTTTGCTCTGTGCCACGGAACCAACGAACCAACCGAGAAAGATGTCACCCCAAAAAAGACATTCCTCTTCTACCCCCAAAGGAAAGAAAAGGAAAGGACTGCCACCTCATTTAGCCAAACACAGGGACATGTTGTCCGTCCTGTCCAAAGCTTCTCCACCCATGCGAAAACAACTCAATCAAACTGCCTCCAAAGACGTCATCGATACTGTGTGCGAATGTTGTCTGAATGTCTTGAAAGGCACAATACCTTTGTCTAAACACCAGAAAGAAAGCTTAGCCAAACATCGACATTTTCTTCGCCAAATGGTCCAAAAGAAAATACCCATCGGTCAAAAGAAAAAGATGTTGCTGCAACGAGAAGGAATTTTGCCCTTTTTGCCCATGTTACTGAAAGGTGTAATGGGAACAGTGGGAGCACCCTTACTGAAAGGAGTAATGGGAACAATAAGAGGACCCTTACTGAAAGGACTATTGGGAAACATCCTGGGAGGATGAAGATAAAAAGATCCAAGAAGATAAAAGGGACCTTAGGAGTCAAAAGATTTCAGACGTGATCCTTGAAATCCGATGGAAGGACGAAAACTAGCTTTAGTGCCTTACAAACGATAGATGGAATACCATCGTTGGCAAGAACAAGGAACCCCGCATTTACCTCCCAATCCTCATTTGACCGAGATCTCCCAGTTACAACACGAATTGCAATCACTGATGGATCTCAGCGATTTGTAAGAAACGGAAAAATCACAACGGTACGGTCAAATGTTACAACGACTGCAACTCTTTCATCAGAAAGCTTTAGACGAAACGGCTCTACCCACTCTGAAAGATCTTAAGGCCTTGATGAAAAGTCAACCAACACCACCACTACCACCCCCAGCGGTCAAGACAAACGTAGCCTCACGTATGCCTGAGGAAGAAGAGGCGCGAGAAGTCTTTCAAACACCGTCAGCAGCTCCCATCTCTAGTAATTTTTCAGCGTCCTTGTTGACCCCTTCTCCTACACCGCAACGAGAAGAGCTTAAAGCATGGGTTAAAAACATGATGTCCACTCCACCTTTGACAGAAGTGAAAAAGAAAGAAGGGAAACCAGAAGTGAAAAAAAGAAGAAGACCAAAACGATCCCAATACCACCACCACCACCACCAAAACTACCTTCGACTTCTACTGCCGTGGCACATCGGACACGTAAAGCCGTTTCTAAACCACTTCAGAGTACCATCAGCGAAGAGTGGATCACTTATTAAAAAATGGAGAAGGTGTTAGTCAAAATTTACTACGATCCATCCCATGCTGCAGGTTACGGTGGAGTTCAGAAATTGTATCGTGCTGCCAAAATTCGACTGAAAAGTATCCGTTTACCTCAAGCACAACGCTGATTACAAGAACAAGCCACGTACACTTTACACAAACCCATTTGACGAAAATGTTCCAGAAGTCGCACCCGAGTGGAGAGCATCAATCATCAATGGCAAGCCGATTTAGCCGATGTCTCTCATTTGGCCACCTACAATCGTGGCTACAAATATTTGTTTTGTGTCATCGACGTCTTTACAAATTTGCATGGGTCGTGCCATTGACTTCCAAATCGAGCAGTGAGTGAGTGCGAGCCCTCAAACTGGTGTTGAAACAAAGTGGTCGTCACCCTCTTCGATGGCAACCCGACAAGGGCACCGAATTTCTGAACCAAGCTTTCCAAAAAGAATTGAAGAAACATGACATACGTTGTTTCACCACCGAGAATCCCGAAACCAAAGCCAGCATTGTGGAACGTTTTCAACGCACCTTGAAAGAACGCATGATGAAATATTTTACTCATCAACACCCTCTCAAGTACGTCGACGTCTTATTGCACCTCGTCCAAGTGTACAACCAATCTTACCATCGGAGCATCGGACGTACCCCCCAAGAAGTTACTCCCGACAACGAAGTCACCGTCTTCGAGCGTCTGTTTGGTACGTCCCCGACCTTGACTGTCCCCAAGAAAACTGAAGTGTTGGCAGCACGATATTGGGTGCGCATTGGCAAAACCAACCGCACTTTCGACGAAGGTTACTTACCCAACTGGACCACCGAATTGTTTCGTGTCAACGAACGTGTGCGTGGCCGTCATCCTCTCGTCTATAAATTAGAAGACATGAACGGAGAAGTGTGAAAAGGAACGTTTTATTTGCCCGAGTTACAACGTGTGACCAAAAAAGAAGACGACGTGTACGAGATCAAAAGCATACTCGTTTGAAGAACCCGAAAAATAGGAACAATACTTGTCAAAGAAGTCAAAGTATGTTGGAAAGGATATCCTCCCAGTTTTGACTCTTGCATCGCAAATCATCGACTATAAAACGAACTGATCATCATGCCCTTCAACACGGCTTCAGCTAGTGCAGTGACCACTCCTTCCCCCAGTTCTTCTCTGCAAGATCTGCAAAAGCAACCCTTGTGGGTGTGGTGTGGAGAACGTGTGCCTAAAACGCAAATCGTCTGCCAAATCTTTGTGGTGTATTGTGTCATCGGTACTGCCATTGCCAATTTGAGTTTGCAACAAGCAGACAAACAATTGTGGACCATTTTATTCAGCAGTTGCAACGGTTACCTTTTTCCCAATCCGTCCCTGAAATATTCCACGAACGGGAGCCTTGCGTCAAACGTCAGCCCCCTTCCAAAAGTCACCAATCCAATCACAACATTCCTCTTTTAGACACTCCTCTGACTTCCAGTGACCCCTCGGACGCTAGAACTCTGAAATTATGAACAACCAATTTTACTTAACGTTACCCAGTGACATTTCTATGGAGGTGTTTCCCAATAACTCTTTGTGCTGTTACACGGCCAAATTACCTCAGGACATCCAATTGGATCACGAAGCCTATTGGGAAGTGGCTTTAGTGGAAATGATTCACCCTACACAAATCAAAAACATCATCGAAAATCAAAACACTTTTGCTGTAGAAGTTCGTGACAAGCAAGTGCAACAAGCCTTGGATGAACGCACCACTGCAATTGACTCTATGAAAACACAAGATCCCAAAACTAAACGAGCCACCTATCAGTTGACCATTCCCCCAGGTTATTATTTTAGTGGACAACATTTGGTGAACATGATTTCTGCCAAATTCAATACCGTGTTTGGCAAAGCCTTGGAGAGAACCAGAAAAAGTGTCACGATCGAGTACCACAAAATATCTCGTCGCCTACTCATCAAATTTTCAGAGGACAAACTATTCGCCATTACATTTTGTCCTGAATTGTATGACATTTTGGGTGGAGACCCTAAGTTGATCAAGGTGAAAACCGAAATTCCAGCCATTACTAGCAACTTGGATTTTGCGAAATATTTTCGATTCCCTGTAGAAATGAACCAAGGACTGAATTTGATTTTTGTGTACTCCGATGTGGCGGAGTACAACGTGGTGGGACACACCTCCGTACCGTTACTGCGTGTCATTCCTTTCAAAGTGGATTCTGCCACGAACGCTGACGAGAAATTGTGCCGCACGCGAGTGAATACCAAAATATTTACCAGCCGCATACATGGATGGGAAAATTCTCTCTTCACCTGTCTCTGTATTTGTAGATATAACCGACTTCTTTTTAAACATTTTACATTTTCCAACATTTCCAAGTATATTATTCTGACTCTGTGTAACAACCTGGAGGTTACATAAATTATTATCCTGGGGGTTTGACAATATGTGATCAATTACAAATCCGTCTTTGATGACCCCATGAAAACATTCAAATATAAACCTATGTGAGTGATATCTTTTTTTCCAGCATTAGATTTAAAATAATCAGCATTATCAACAGTACCAACTGATTTTTTTCGTTGACAGTGTCTAATGACACCATCACGAGATGCTTCATAATTCTTGATGATGGGATGCTTAACAAATTCATTTTGCTCCATTTATATATATAATATTATTTGTCTAAATGATAATTTTGAAATCTGGCCAGATAGTCTTCAGCGCTTTTTAAAGGAGATTCACCTGAAGACTTCTTATCATAATATCGTTTCAGCTCTCTGTATCTTTTACCACCACACGCTACACACAACCATGTTTCTCCTCTGACTCCAACACCGCATCGTAAACATGGTTTCGGTCCTAGACTACCTCTTCGGAAACTTTGCATATGTTGGCCACAAAATTCATTTATGCATGGTTTATTGCAAGGAGTTGAATAACCAATCATAAGCCATCGGCATCGGTCGTTTGTTTGAATCATTATATATATAATTGAAGTTTAATTAAACATATATATTTGTCTTAAATATAGTATGGAGGAATTTGAGTGATTATCCACAATTGAACCTTCCACCGCAAGATTTGATCTTGACAAATTGCCAAAATCTAAATTTAATTTTCCGATGCAAGATCTGGCTTTGATAAATAGTGATATAACCGATCGTATCCGTGAAGGTAAAAAAGAATTTCGCAACGATGGTGCGGCTCATACTTGGTCGACATTCAGGATTATGAACGACACCAGCGGTGTTGTTGTCGATGCTAGAATGAGCTACGAACGAGGTAAAAATATTATTAACTATCTCGACAATCAGCGATATATTATTTTAGTACAATTTATTGTGCAGACAGATGATGACACTTGGATTATTCGTGACAAACGTGAACCTGTACGGCTTCATACTGGAAAAAATACTGTTACATTAAATAAACAATCCAAGCCAGGTGTGCTAACCGGTATTGATAAACCATATTATGAACGAGCATATCCTGTCACGGCAGTTATATATGCAATATATCCGCTAAATAATAAACCTAACGTTGGGGATCTCAAACCAATGAAATTATCAAGGAGACTAAACTGCGTAGCTGAACGAGTTATGGAACATTTCTCAAAAGCAATACGCGGAAATGGTTTAACAGATCTAAGACGTTTAAAAATAAATACGTGGGCAGAAACAGTTAAAGATACCGGAGCATCTATCAGCGACGTTGCTAAGCTAGAAAAGAAATTGAGATTGCCAATAACAGTGAAAACGCTAACCGGAGAAATTTTGTACGAACCGAAATATAAAAAAAATGGAAACTCTATAACAATCATTGATCATAGCGCACATGCATGGACTGATGCTGTAACAATATTTCCACGAGACAGGACAGTTAAATTTTATGACGATTATATATTTGATGCTATCAGTGATATCAGTAAGAGCGAC
Source organism: Megalonaias nervosa (assembly GCA_016617855.1). Classification (NCBI taxonomy): domain Eukaryota; kingdom Metazoa; phylum Mollusca; class Bivalvia; order Unionida; family Unionidae; genus Megalonaias; species Megalonaias nervosa. The sequence goes on from JAECUM010055195.1 coordinate 6,392, forward strand.
CCTGTATCTGTTTGGTTATTTCAGAGTTCAGAATCCACATATTACGATCAGTTTGTAAAACCTAACGGAGAGATTTACCGTAGAGAATATCTCCATGAAGAAATGAAGAATCTTGCACAACGCCTTTGGCGTGAATATAATTCTGAAGTTGAACAATTATTGAATAATTGTTTTACAGTTCCATCGGTTGCGGCTCACTTTGCTCAGAAGAAAAATTCATGGTCGCCGACACGATCAGAATTCCTTGAAGATGTTCAACGTAGTTCTGTCGAATATGGACATGGCGGATTATGGAATACCCGATACGATCATCGTAAAGTTATATCCGTTGATATGGTTGCGTGTTATCCTGGAAGTTTTCTTGGATACGGAGATTGTTCTGAATATTTCAAAAGATTCGGACATCCGACACACGAAATGACAAGAGTTGCGATAAATGGACCATTACCTGATTTTGATTTAACTGGATTTGCTTGTGTAAAATCATTTAAGTTCCGTAGTAATCTTCATCCGAAACTCTAATGCGTGGTTTGGTAGACATTTCTCAGAAAAATATTGGGTTCCAATAGTGCTATTACGATACATGCTTGATGCGGGAATCTTAGTGTCGTTGAGAATAAGTGAAGCTATTATATCATATCATTCGCAGAAACAAGTTTGGTTACCACAACAAAAGAAACATTCACCCCTGACAGAATCAGGCGAAGATTGGGATAGAATTGATTATGAAAATAAAGTTGCAAAAGATCTCGGTAGAAAAATAATGGTAAGTTTACTCAAGGAGGATCATATGATCATAAACGACATTGTACAAGATTAATCATGGATGATGCTCAGTTGGATTTTATAATTACTGATACAACGAACAAAGGAAGATTTATAAGTAGAAATAATGCTTATTTGTCAGACGGAACCAAACTAGGTACAATAGTAAGTTATATTGATGGTGAGTCACCACAATTTACTCATTTAAGATCTTCTATGCTCGCTTACGTTTCTATAAATTTATTATCGATGATAAATAGATTTCCTTGTTTCGCTGTCAGAGTTGCTACGGGTTCGTTTTATATAAACAACGCGTACGTGGATTTGGTAAAACCGTTACTCGATAGCGGCGAAAGGGGATCATGGCGAATAAAACAAGAAAGTATACTTGACTATTCTGAAACAGCAGATGTTGATATCGCGGAGACATATTACGGCAATGACAATCAAACACCAGTATCAACATCACCATCTGTATTTGATCCCGTGGCCAGACATAAAACTATTTATCTCAATGGACCTGGAGGTTCTGGTAAAACAACACGTGTGATTGAATTATTTCGGCAGAGTTCAGATATGATTGTGTTGACACCTACACACAGACTAGCAAGGGAAATAAAACAACGAGGAGTAAAATCGTGTACATATCATAGTTTCTCCAGATGGTGTGGAGATACGTGGACAGCTGAGCGAATGGGTGAAAAATGTATTCCAAAAATCATCATCTGGGATGAGATTTGTACAGTATCGTTAGAAACATTAAAAATATTTCTTGATTGGTTACTGACAAAAAATACTGCGGTAATTATGTGCGGCGATCATGGTCAACCACCACCTTTCGTTGGGCAGTCTCCACATGAGTGGTTAAAATCATTTGTGGATTATTATGAAGAAATAAATGACGATCATAGAGCTTTTGATGAACCTCTGAAAGAATTTAAAAGATTACTCAGACTACAGCCAGATAAAATACAATGTGAGATAATGCGTGAAATAATTCCGGAAACTCCTGTGAATGATTTTTGGAATTTATGGACACCAAATGATTTGATAGTTGCGAGTAGAAAAATAGTTCGTGATGAATTGCAAGAGAAATTATTTCTGTTACACAAGGAAAGATTTCCAATGTTACCTGTACCATTATGTTATCGCCCAGCGGATACTCGACGACAGAATATTGAAGTTGAAATTCCAGGAGGAGACACTGAAAGTGTCCAGAAACAAAATCTTGTATTGAATGATATTGTTTTGGTTGACATTGATGTTGTTGAAAGCGCGTTAAATATGAATAACTCACCGTGGAAATTGGGATATGCCATAACGATTCATTTCTTAATTGCTTCTGGCGCTCTCGAGCTAATCTTGCTGAGTGAGCTTCACCGATAATTATTGATATAACGCAATGGTTTAATTACAACAGCAGGGAAGGTGGACTGACAAAAATGACGCGCACGATTAGGTAAACGATCACTCACAAAATTTTAAAAACACGGAGTCAACGGCGAATTAACAGCGCGAACTAACGCCGCAGTGATACTGTGGAGAGAATCTCGATAAGTTAAAGGTTTCAGTTTGACGTTATTGATCTCCTTTTTTAATTTTTTTCGTGTGAATCTTTATTTTTAGACAAACTTGATCGAAACCCAATTTGTTGGGTTCACCCTCCCTGCTGCTCATCAACACGGACGACAGTCACCTCCCAGGAACCCACTGGGTTGCCGTCTACTTCCCTCAAGAATATTCCGTGGAATATTTTGATTCGTATGGATTACCCCCTTTGGAAGACGACATCATTGACTTTATGAGAAGAAATGCCCAGACGACACGATTCAATAATATGAAATTACAAGGCACAGATTCCATGGTGTGTGGACAATATTGTGTGTATTTCCTTCATCAACGCAGTCTTGGATATCCGTTAGAACAATTAGTGACTTATTTTGATCGTCACTCTTCTAGAAACGATGAGAAAGTAGATCAATGGTTTTGTGACCATTATGGTTATCTTTTGTCTTTAGCTAGGAAACGTAGTGTACATCAATGGCCTCATGACTTCTATCAATGGAAATCTCACATGATTTCACAACGTTGTCAACCTTGTCAAAAATAATTTGTTTGATGTTATTGTTACTTGTTAGTGGTTAGTTGTTTGTTGAATAAAAAATGTTGTGTTTTGAAAAAAATGTGTCTGTTGTTTGTTTAAAAAAAAATATCATTACAGATGCTCTTTGACTTCTCTCTATCCCTCACCATGGCATGAGCTATCATAGCGTTCCGACACTAAAACTGAGTAGGGGTTTTATGCATTCGCGTTCGTTGGTGTGGATAGTATATAGGTGTATGTTTTATGCATTCTCATTTGGTGAGGATAGTAAATAGTTGTGTGTTTTATGTATTTGCGTTCGTTGGTGTGGATAGTGTGTGTGTGTGTGTGTGTGTGTGTGTGTGTGTGTGTGTGTGTGTGTGTGTGTGTGTGTTATGCATTCGCGTTCGTTGGTGTGGATGGTAAATAGGTGTGTTTTATGCTTTCTCATTGGTTGGTGTGGATAGTAAATAGGTGTGTGTTTTATGCATTCTCATTCGTTGGTGTGTATAGTATATGTGTATGTATTTTGCGTTCTCGTCCGTTTCTTTGGATGGTAAGTATGGTGTGGTTATGCGTTCGCATCCGTTTGTGTGGATAGTAAATATTGCATGTTTTTTCTTCTCTTCCCGTTTGTGTGGATAGTTGATATGGGTGTGTTTTTTCTTCTCTTCCCGTTTGTGTGGATAGTAGATATGGGTGTGGTTTTTCTTCTCTTCCCGTTTGCGTGGATAGTAGATATGGGTGTGGTTTTTCTTCTCTTCCCGTTTGTGAGGATAGTATATATGGTATGTTTATGCGTTCGCGTCCGTTTGTGTGATAGTAAGTATGGTGTGTTTATGCGTTCTCGAAAAGATATTTATTCTTTCTTGCCTAAAAATTGTTTTTATTCGATTGCATAATTCACATTTAACTCCCCAAAACATTATTCTCTTACCTAAAAAATTTTGTCAGTCGATTTTATAATTTGTGTATGATAGATTCATGTTCATTAATCTATTGAAAAAAAGAGAATATATAAAACATACTATACTATATTATTCACTGACACGAACGCGAATGATTCAAACTTTGTATAGAAATGACACAGGTGGCATGACGCCGCTGTACTTGCTATACACAAACAGGAACGCGAATGATTCATGTTTGTATATAGAAATGACACAGGTGGCATGTCATCACGGTACTTGCTACATTGTTGCAAGTGTCGTCACGGTACTTGCTATGCACAAACACGAACTCGAATGATTCGTTTTTATTTATAGAAATGACACAGGTGGCATGACGTCACGGTACTTGCTACATTGTTGC
>JAECUM010055196.1:0-12097 GCA_016617855.1 Megalonaias nervosa
AAGGATAATCCCGTTGTAATTTTCTTTTTAATAGCACTGGCTGCAATTGTTTCAAGTAGTACCATCAAGTGAACAATATTCAAGGGAGATCACTAATATCATGTTTATTCATGTACCTTAGTTCTGAAGTATTAACTTATCGCTTATTCTCAAAGATCAGAGGATAAATATCAATGGTTCCCATCCCCGGATTGCTACCCAAATCAAAGTCGCGAGGACGTTCTGGAGGGTCGCGGATGGTCACCAGGACTTGTTTTTTGAGGATGGCAAAACTTATCAAAATGTGGAAACGGGCTAGTGAGGCACAAATATATATTTTTAGGGTCGCGGCCAAGAAAGGTCGGAACCACTGATCTATATGCTGTTGCTAATTTTAACAAGGCCATACAATTTGCTTTTATTATTAGTACTTCAAACTATAATTGTTATATGAGAATGGACACTGTACCATAGGTATGGAGGGAATGAAATATTAATAATAACAACGCTAACAGCAAAATAATAATAATAATAATAATAATAATAATAATAATAATAATAATACCAATGGTGATAAGAAGGGCGACGATGATCATAATTATTGTATTTATAATAATCGGTTAACAATATTAGCAAGAAAGCTAGAAAATAAGAAGAATACGTTTGCCTCTTTTGCTACCTTCTAGAAAGTAAAGTACAGCAAATAATAGCTGAATGGGTACCATTTTGTACAGCGTCAATCAAACTAAAGATGAAGAGTTACCTTCCCATAACATATTCCATGAATTATCAGAAAAATGTAGTAGCAATATTATTAATTGCTGCATTTGTAGATGTTGTTGTTATTGTTGCTAAGTACTGGTGTTGATGTTCTTCTGATATAATTGTTTTCAGCATGTCAAATACCTGCATGCATAACTATATGGAATAATACGGAAAAATTAGTTTGCTCAGGCACATGATTGTACTTAGATACAAGCTCCTTCGGGAGAAGACACAAAAAGCGTCGTCAGTATATAAGCATTATTCAGAAAGTTTTCATAATAGTATCATAAGAACATCATAAGATACAATATAGGATAGATAGTATGCATATATAACACAATCGAAGGGAAGTGACACGGGCCAGAAAGTTGCAGCGACCTAAACAACTGTGTACTACTTACTACTCATGCTGCCAAAGCAATTGCACCAGGATCTGGTAGAAACAATAATAGTAACCATGGTGTATACCACTTCTATCAATACCTTTCTTTTATAGTATCAATTTTTATGTTTCTTCTATTTATATCTTCCTACAATAGTATCAATGGTGTATACTGCTTCTATTTATATCTTCCTACAATAGTATCAGTAGTGTATACTGCTTCTATTTACATCTTCCTTCAATAGTATCAGTGGTGTATACTGCTTCTATTTATATCTTCCTACATTAGTATAAATGGTGTATACTGCTTCAATTTATATATTCCTTCAATAGTATCAATGATGTATGCTATCTCTAATTATATCTTCCTTCAATAGCATAAATGGTGTACACTGATTCTATTTATATCTTCCTTCAATAGTATTATCGGTACTTAAAGCCTCATAATGTACATACTAGCTACTACTAATTCTAGCACCAAAACAACAAACATCACCACCACCACCACCACCACCACCACCACCACTACTACTACTACTGTTTCATCTCAAGCTCAAGGAAGGATAGAACTGAAGCACCAAAACATAAATCCTTTGGTTTCAAACAACACTAGAAAGAACTGAGTACCTATTGGGCAAGATGGATCGAACTCTAGTCGCATAGCTTCAAGGAGTAATTCGCCAATAGAGGGGCATGTGGTTCGCACCTCAATGACAGTACACAACACAGCAGCCAATTTAGATCTGTAGAAAAACGATAATAGGATGATTATTTATTATACATATATACATGCATAAAAAGCAATGCGAAGATAGACAGAAACGAAAGCTAGTTAAAGCCCGGATCTTCTTTCGGGATACAAAAAGAAGCGCGAAAACGAGCACGCACACGGACAGCACAAAGGCGTAAAACGCTACATCGTTACGTGTTCCAACGAACAACCAAACCATGTAACTTTGATCAGAATGTATTCAATTGCACAAGAGTTACGAAGAAACTGATATGTATGTATGTATGTATGTATGAATGTATGTATGTATGTATGTATTGTTACGACTCTATAGTCACAAACTTAAGTACAGAAAACAAACAAAACCAAAATGTTTCATAACAAACAACTGAATTATCAAAATTTATAAATGAAAAAGGGGAGAGGAACTTACAACATTATGAAGTAAATCCAAACTAGTCCTTATAAAGGTCTATGAAAGTCCTAAACGAATGAAAGGTCCTTAATAATTTCAATACCGGAAATGTACTGGTCCTCCGAGAACCGTTACGTTGTCAAGATGGCGTTGTCCAGAATTCCTTCGAATAATTTATAACAATTCCAGAAAAATATTATAGTCTAAATAATGAGTACTTTCTATTTCTACTGAACAGTCCAAACAAATGTTTTTCCTCTCGAATAATATCTAAGTACAACACAACACTCGTATACAGACTTATAACAGGAACACAATAAGTCTAAATGACTAAAAAATCAAAATTAATCATGATTGTTTAATTGTCTCCTTATATACAACGTATATTGCGACTGTACTTCGCAATAGACCCAACGTGACAGCACACATCATTGATTTTGCGTCGAATTAGGCACATTCACGTGACCATGAGCAACCAGTGGGAATCTACAGAAATATTATCGAAACAGTGATATCCCATCAGTCCCTGAGAAACTACGCCAGAGACGCCATTTAAGTCTAATTATTAAGAGTATTATTATTAATTGTCAACACGTACGTAAATATCTATTTATAGATGCTGTGCAATATTATACTGTTTACAGATTCAAGTCACGTAGGACAAACTTAACGAAAGATATTTTGTAAATGTTTCAGCCATTATAAACACACACACACACACACACACACACACACACACACACACACACACACACACACACACACACACACATACATACATATATATATATATATATATATATATATATATATATATATATATATATATATATATATATATATATATATATATATATATATATATATATATATATATATATATATATCACAACATATCTTGTTGAACTTGTGCGCTGTACAAACAAACCTCTATCATCAAGCTACTTTATTTAGCAGTAAAATTACTAACTACAAAAATTGATTATTCTCTCAAAAACTTATCTTTATCCACGGTTACAAACTTGTACAATATTGATCGAAGCTTTACTGAATAAGTCTGCGCTGAGTGCACTTGAATAGAAGCCAGACGGCGGCTCTGTCGACCGAGTTATACACAGCTTTAGGTTCAACTAAGCTTTCCACATTGGTTGGTTGACTTCCTTGCGGGTTTACATCAATGTGCTGACCCTCCTGGTGTAAACCCTCTTTCTTCTTTCCTCCATAATTCCAGTAAAGGGTCTTTCACTCTGGTTAGGAAGATAAGTCGCGAAAATATTTCGCGACATAGATGACACGGTAATGCAACGGTAACTACTGCAATCCGCGTTCTGTCCGTGCCTTTGTAGAACGGCAAGAGAATACTCTTTTCCCAATCATGGGGATGACGCACGTCTCCCACAGATAACGAAACATTGCTGGTTAGCTACGCTATGCAGTCATTCCCTCCGGCTTACATGAATTATCTCATGGTGTCACAGGTTCCGGTTGTGTTATCATGTTTACTTTCTTAAGTGCAGTAGCTACCGTGACTTCCCTCAGTGCCCCAGCATATATTGTTGTTATGGGGTTGAAGGCCATTTTCAGCACAAGATAGACTGTATATGGCGACCAGTATAACGGGTAGAGGAAGAACTCGGAAAGCTCCTGGAAGAACCACCGACCCACAAGAAGCTACTGGCAAGCTTTCTCATGTACCCACATTAGCCGATACCGAGACTCAAACCCACGCAGACATGGGTAGACTTGAACCGCATCATCTACGTATAAAGGTAGCTGTGAGGTAAGATGGTAGCTGTGATCCGTAACGGTAATCTCTTTAGACCAATCGGTCACTCGGGGCCCCTTCCTTTGAAATATGATGGCGGTCTGGTCGCCTGAACCAGGAGCCATACATTCTTAGGCTGTTCTGCGCACAGAATTCAAGCAGTCTGTAAGTGTTGTCATTCTGCGTTGACTTCCATCCAGTTATAAGTTCTTCCGCTATCAAGCCGTTGCGGGCTTCGCCAGGGTCTCGTTAGCAGACCGTTTCTGCGTTCATGGCAGGGTGTGTGGGTACGTAGGGGGTGACGGAAAGCAGACCACCACTGTACTTATCTCGAGCTACCGAGTGATCACTTACTTGATCGTTTTCCACCCCCCACCCCCCAACCCCCAACCCCAAACCCACGCACTCAAATGCGCGGACACTAGGTTAGGATCTAGGGGCAAATATAGCATTGCTTCTCAACTTTGCAAAACCCAGTGATGTATTTCAATTTATTAGTCCATAATAAAATAGGAAATTTGTGGGAACAGTATCGATAGTCATCATGTTATCTACGTTTTCAAATACGTACCAATTTCATCGTAATCCCCCCTGCTTTCTTTGTTCTTTGTTCTCTCTTTCACCCCTCTCTATCCCTCGCTCTCTATCTCTCTGTCCCTATCTTGCCATAATCAGTGGAGTGAGAGAGGGAAAATATAAATTAGATGAAAAGTTTGAATTTTTAGCATGTAACCTACAAGAGCCAAAGCTATTGGTACGGACTGGAAGACCCGCGACGTTTTCTTTAGAATTAATAGAGTGATATACCACGATAGGTATACATTTGTCATTAAAAGAAACGTGGCTTACTGTATTTCCTTTTAGTGATTAATTTATACGAGTGATCTATGAAAGATATACGATAAATATATTTTATTGTATCATATACAACATGGTTAGAAGAACTTTGTGTCAATGGAATGGTGTAACAATTTAGAAAAGTTCCATGGAACACTAGAAGAAGTTACACGGAACACTTGAAAAATCCCATTGACTGTTTACACATTCCTTTATTATGACGTGTTCACGTAGGATAGGTGGTGCAAACTCAGGACCAATGTTTTCAGTTGAGTAGAATTATTATTTCTTTCTAACTCCACATATTTCCCAACATTTTTCCTTTACTTATTGAGAGAGAGAGACAGATAGACAGAGACAGAGACAGAGGCAGAAGCACAATAGGGAAAGCAGAGGGAATTTCGACAAAACTGTGAAACTCGTAATATGTTTATATTTTTCTTAGTTTATAATTGATTGGCTTTTACGACACTTTTAATACATTATTGGCTATAACACACTAATGGGATGTTGTAAAGTGTTATTCCCAAGGGAAACCGGGGCAGCCGAGATGCTCCAGCCATGGTTTTTATCAAACCCGTAACACGTGCATAATGAGTCCAACACTCTGCCAACTGAGGTAAAACAGCTCTTTGGAAATGGTTCCAGAAAGCGCAGAAGCAATAGTGTAGCTGATGCAGTTGGAGTTTACAATGATCAATAAAGTAAACCGTTTTGTGACTTTGGAACTTAAATAATAAAACTTGATCTTCCTAAAGTTGGTTCATCCATCTTGTGTTAGCAGTAATATTTATAAATAAAACACACTGAAAATTTATCTCAATTGACTTATTTGTATATATAAGTCACAGCTGCTATCTATTTATATGTATGTATGTATGTGTGTGTATGTACTCTTCTATGTATGTGAGCATGGATGGATGCATCTGCCTGTTTGTCGTTCTGGTTTATCCTTTCATCGATGCGGGGGAGGGGAGGGGGGCGCTGGTGGCCGAGTGGTATAAAGCGCTTGCCATGAAAGATCACTCACACTTCTCACCTCTGTCCGCATGAGTTCGAGTCTAGGCTGGACCAATGTGAAAATGCTTGCCAGTAGCTTCCTGTGGGTCGGTGGTTCTTCCCGGGGTCTTCCTAGGTTCTTCCTCTACGAGATATACCGGTTACAATATATAAACCTGTGCCGAAAATGGACTTTAAACGCTACCCAGTGCCAGATTACCAAATAAGCAGAGTAGGCACCGGCCTATGGGCCCAACGCCTTTTAGGGGCCCCACGACAACGGATCAAAATAATATTGAATTGATTTGATCTTGACGTATTAGGAGATAATTTGCGAGGGGGGCCCCGAGATTTCTACTGCCTAGGGGCCTCCACAGGGATTAATCCGGCACTGACCCTACCAACTCAACCTGTTATACATTGATTGTCTTTCCGGCATGCAATTTAAGTATATGTCCTTTGTATTTATCTAACTTTTCATTGAACATTTGCTGTACGTACCTACAACGGTCGATGATGTTGAAAGTCGGTCTAATACAGTCTTGAAGTGTGGACGAATTCACAACACCAGTCAGGCAGGGTAGGTTCTGCTCCAAGACTAAAAGCGGCACAAAAAAAAAAAAGAAATAATAATCAAAAGTTAAAACGAGGTGTGACTGAAAAAGCTACCTTGCACTGGATGATTCTAACATTATGGTTTATATTACTTTCGAAATTTGGGTTTTATAGTAAAATCTGAAATATGCACTTCAAATGGTCTGAAGTTATTTGTAGTGTATTTTGTCACTGATCATATACGGACTTGGGTAAGGACAGTAGAACCTTATAATGCCTCAACCGTTGACGTGTAAGCAAATGCATTACATACGGAATTTATCCTATTTAAAACACAAGATTTTTATGTTTTACATTCTTTTTATTCTAGTTATAAATTTAATCAATTTACCCGTTCGATTTCTTCATGTAAACCAACTGTTCTGTCAATTTGTTCAAGTAACTTCATCTAATCGTTTGTTATAAATACGATACATATGCTATTTTTGATCCCTTTCTTTGTGACAGCTCAGCTGTTCGGAAGCTGCGAACCACTAAATGTCCCACTTTTTCAATTTTTGATGGGAGGCTTCCGTTTATAAATTGCCAAATAGAAATGATTATTGCATATATATTTAAAGCTAGTACTTCTGTTTTATTTCAGATTCTTTTATATTTATGTAGCAGGAGCATAAGCAGCAGGAAGGGTGAACCCTACAACTTTTTGCCTGAACCGTTAAGTAAAAATAAATAACAAAAAATAAGGGTCAAAACGATAAACCGAGCCTTCTAACTATATTATTACCTTTTAGTTTGAAAAACGAATAATAAATCTTTTGGGTTAGCTCATTTTTGTTACTTCATTTTTGACTTTTGCTTTAATGCGTTTAGTTTACTCGGTAGGTCTCGTACAAAGTTGTAGAGTTCACCCTTCCTGCTGCTCATAGAAAGGGGAAATAATTCTCTAGCAGAGGAGGAGCAGAGTTATCGCGCTTTATTAAGTATTTTTGGTGATTTCAAATTCAATTAAATATCTATTATAAATATTATTTAATAATGAATATTGGAGAACCACACTCAGCTAGATTAGCACGAGAAAGACTAGAAGCAATTAGAAAATATTTACCTGTTCGTGATGCTGTCAAGCAACAATTACAACAACGACAAGAATCTCAGGTTGAATTTGAAGAGGATACAAAACAATTATTTAAACCTATTACTGAGACCACTAAAGGTCTTCTTCCTGCGTTAGAAAAAACCGCTGAAGCAACTAGAAAAATAGCAGAAAGAACTAAGAAAACAAAAAGGATTCTACGGGAACTTCCAGCTGAAATAACTGCGGCTCAACCACAATTACAAGAAGAAGTACAACAAGTACTCGAGGGTATTGACAAAGTTCGTGAGGAGGTCGGTGATGTAATGGATCTTGTTACGCCAAAACCAAAACAAAAACAAAAACCAGCCCAGTTAACCAAATATGGTCGTAAACTACTTAAAGAAAACGATGTTGCGGTCGCTGCAACAGGATATTCGCAACGTGATAAATTATTAGATCCAGACACCGCTAATGTTCTTGAAAAAAATTGGGTTCCTTTTATATTTCGACAATCTCGTGGTATATCTAAAATCACTGATAGATATAAAGATGATTTTGAAACTTTTATGAAACAAGTCGAAAAAACTAAAGAAGGTTCATTATTTGGAGATATATCGTCACAACAACAATTATCGCCACCATCACAACAACAACAATTATCATCACCATCAATACGACAAATACTACAGCAAGCACGACAACAATCTCCAAAATCACAAACACCATTACCACAATCTCTAAAACAACAAAAATCAAGCAAAAAGGAAGAGGAGAAAGAAGAATATTGGCCGCCAGACACCTCTTCTGGCAACGTAAGTGGAAGTGGATTTATTACTCATGGAAGTGGTCTTATTACATGTCCTAATAATATTCTCAATGACGTTGAACGTCTGGAGATTCTCATTGGAGGAAAACGAGCTAGTAATAATTCCCCAGAAATTATTAATGAGGCGGCTGATATTTGCAGACGATTATTTACTGGTGGTATCATGGACGTTGATGTTTATCAGTCTCTTATTAATGAAATTGCCGATGACTACTACAGCGACTGAGTATGTAATTAAATACAATTACTATAATAAAATGATCGTACATAGTACTCAACGTGGACCAACTATGGTCAGGGTGATAAATTCACGATTACCTGTATACAAAACGACATACGGAAATGGACTAGGTGATGTTGTTCAGGGTCTATTTAGAAGGATAGCCCCAAAAGCAATACCGATTGCAAAGCAACTGGGAATGAAAGCTATTGATGTTGTTCGTGAAAAAGGTATTGGTGCTGTTGGTAATGTTGCTGGTAAAGCATTTTCAGCGATTAAAGATAGATTAACACGATTAATACGCAGACCTGCGGTCCGACCTCAACCTGTAAAATTACCTAGTACTGAAGTAATGCCTGCAAATGTCAGTAAAATAATAAATCAAGTTGCTAATCAAAAACTAGCAGAGTTGGCTGATGTACCAATGTCAGAAAAAGAAAAAAATATAACCGCTAGTCTGATAGCAGGAAGTGGTCTCACTTCCCGAAGTGGTCTTCGTTTTAGACGATAATAAATATAATAAAGATGTTCAAACGTATATCTGATCCCGCATTTGACATGGACGCACCAGTACTTAAAGACGAGTCTGTGCGTGATTATCAGTATTATTCTTACGACGCACGAATTCCAGATCAGCGTGGACGAATCGAACTACAGGTTCAGGATACAAGTAGATATTTCTTACCCGCTGAAGCATTTATTGAAGTCGAAGGTGAAATTTTAAATATTGCTAATCCTGCAGCACCAATAGCATATGGAGACGATGTTAATGTCGGTTTTGTTAATAATGGTATTATGGCATTATTTGACAGTGCAACGTACATGATTGACGGAAAAAATATTGAATCTATTCAGAAGGACGTCGACGTTGCAACAACAATACTTGGTCTTGCAAGATATAGTGATGATTATTCAAGATCAGCTGGTCCATCAATGATGTTTGCAAAGGATACAACTGATTCTCCAGAGTATCGACAATATGAAATAGGACAACCAAAAAATTTTGCTAGAAACGCCAATGCGGATGTACAAAGTATGATTATTAATGTAGATCCAGATTTCAACTTAGGATTTAGATCACGTCGAGCAATGTTGCGTGGTGGAAGAAGAGCATTTTCATGTGTGATTCCACTATCACATATATTTGGATTTTGTAGAAATGTCAGAAAAGTCATTTTCGGATCTAAGCATACAGTTGTACTTGTACGAAAAGCAACCGACAACGATGCGTTATGGAGACTCGCTGGTGATCCTGGCAAAGTAATTCTTACAAAACTTTCATTGTGGATGCCGGTGATGACTCCATCAATAACTGAAGAAGATCGTCTACTCTCTTTTATGAATCAAGGTGGTAAATCAGCATTATCGTGGTTAACAATGACCACAGATGCTATCCAGAGTAATATTAATGGTTTATTTACGTGGCAAATAGCATCACAACAAGGTGTTTCTGCACCACGACATATATTTATTGCATTTCAAGATGCTGCACGGGTGGATGATCAAACCCGTAGTATTATGATATTTGATAATCTTGGTGTTTCCGAAGTTTCCTTAAGAATAAATGGACATCAAGAACCATCCGAGGATATTTTACTGAATTTCGATCAAAATCATGTAGCACGTGTATATCACCGTCTAATGACGTTCATGGGATGTGATCAAAATGTTGATACTGGTTTACAAATATCACAATTGGATTTTACAACATTATACCCAATTTATTATTTTTCGCTCGAACATTTAGATTTAACCAGACAATCTGTAGTCGATATACATTTTTGAGCTCATGTTAATAGAGATATTGGAGCTATTGCCAATTACAGAGCAATTGCAGTCATACTCAGCGATAAATCGATGTTACTTGAAGGTGCTGGTGGACGAATGAGAGTCGTTGATGCTCCAGTAGAAAACATGTAATTAGATTATTTATGAATATTATAATGTCGTATAATAATGTTAGTGTTAGTCTGACTCCTGGTCAGATTAAAAGGATACAATCAGCATCAAAAAATGACTGTGGATTAAAAATATTGCTAAAGAAAGAGCAGATGAGCAGCTCAAATAAATTATCTCTTACAGAACGTCAGCTCAGGCATTTCAATGAAGCCAAACAATCAAATAAAGGTATAAAACTTAATCTTTCTGCGGGTGCCATTAAAGATATCATTAAGACGGGTGGTATATTTCCACTTCTTGCTGCTATACCAGCATTAATAGCCGCTGCAGCTCCAGCTGTTGCAAAAGCAGCTGCATTAGGTGCTGTTGGAACTGCTGCTGGAATGGCATTAAAAAAAGCAACCGGACAGGGAATAAAACGAACACCAAAAAAAAAGGGAAGGGGTCTAAGATTACCAGGGACCCCACACTGGTACGGAAAAGGCCTAAGATTACCAGGGACAATTTACTGATATCTCCTATGTCCAATTTTGATTTACTAGATGCTGCTAAAAATTAAAAATAAAAAATTTTAGAGGAGTTTTTATGCGCGATCAATTACCGAAACAACCAAACAATATTGAAACCGGTATTATTAATCTCGATGAAAACTCTGGTCCAGGCACGCATTGGGTCGCTTATGCAATTGATCCACGTGGAATTATTTATTTTGATTCATATGGATTAGCTCCACCAAAAGAATTCTTAAAGTATATTAGTTGCTATCAAAGTATTCCAATACGGTATTCAACATTACCTACACAAACATTAACCGATCCACCAATATGTGGTCGAGAAGTACTTAATGTACTTGATGCTATATCAAAATCAACAAAAACCACCCACAAAGTTGTACATGAATATACTACGACGTCATATTTAAACAGACATTAGTAAATATAATGGTGGATATTTATGGAAGATCTTCCCGTAAAGGTCATCAGGGTGATTTATCTAAATACGCAACTCTCGATCAACTCAGAAATGAAATTGATGATTTATTAAATATAACCAGTGTGGATGAAAATGAAGTAGTTCTTTTTCAGGATAAAGAAGGACGATTAAAAACTAGTAATATAC
Source organism: Megalonaias nervosa (assembly GCA_016617855.1). NCBI lineage: Eukaryota > Metazoa > Mollusca > Bivalvia > Unionida > Unionidae > Megalonaias > Megalonaias nervosa. The sequence goes on from JAECUM010055196.1 coordinate 11,567, forward strand.
AAGTACCAGATGTACTTATACGAGTTCCCACCGCGGTTGTTAATAATATAGTTACTTTTACTGATCAGGGTAAAATACAAGATTCCGGTACGTCAGTCAGCGATTATATTAAGAAAGTTGGTGATTCATTTACAGGTAGCATTATCATGAATCAAAATAAAATTATAGATCTTGGAAACCCAACCGCAGATACAGACGCCGCAACAAAGAAATATGTCGACGATCAAGAATCTAAGTACGTATTGGTCAACGGTGGCACAATGCGTGCATTTCTCAACATGAATAATAATGGCATTAATAATCTTAGGACACCGGAATATGATTTTGATGCTACAACGAAGAAATATGTAGACGATAGCAACATTCCTATTCCAACTTCGTTAAAAACAATCGGTGATGAAATGACTACACTTAATGCTACTTTTTCCAAACATGTAGAAACGTTCTTAAATTTTCGTAGAAATGTAAACAAACCCATTAAAGAATTTTTTGGGGAACAACCAACCGTTGAAATAAAACTAGCCGACATTA
>JAECUM010055197.1:0-21645 GCA_016617855.1 Megalonaias nervosa
TATAATGGAATCCATTTATTATAGCCCAAGAGGATATTGGAGAGGTAGATCAGCGATTACTAAATTATCTGAAGCAGCAAAAGTCTCACGTTCTGTTGCTGCAGCGTGGTTAGCACGATAGGCAATATGGCAAATTTATCTACCACCACCTAAAAAAATTCAGTATGCACATTTTGATGTCAGCGTCCCTAATGAGGTTCATCAAGCAGATATTTTATTTTTACCACATGACACCATTAAAATTGGTAGACGTCAATCACGCACGTACAAATACGCGTTAACCGTCGTTGATGTTGCGAGTAGGTATAAAGAAGCAGAACCATTATCAACTAAAACAGCGACTGAAGTTGCATCTGCGTTTGAGCGAATTTATCAACGTGGTGGTCTACGATGGCCACGGTTATTACAAGTTGATCCTGGTAAAGAATTTCTTGGAGTAGTATCATCGTTGATGAAGAAACATAACGTTAAAATTAGACGAGGACATACTGAAATTCATCGTGATCAGGCAATCGTTGAACGATTTAATAGAACACTTGCTGAGCGGTTATTTGGATACCAATATGCAAAGGAAATATCTACTGACCTCAAGGATAGATCTCGTGAATGGGTTGCAAGATTACCGAGTGTGATAGCTGCGTTGAATAATGAAATTACTCGTGCAACTTCCATGAAACCTTCTAATGCGATCAAAAAATATATATATACCCCGTAGCAATGGCTACGGACAACGACGTGAATCTTTCTCTCAACCAGTATTAGGTAATGTAACTGTAAGATATTTATATGAACCTGGCGAACTTGAAGGTGGTAAAAAAAGAGCAACCGATCCTATCTGGAGCGTGACTACACATAAAATTTCTAGCGTGGTAAGATCCACTGGTAGACCTCCAATATACAGACTAGATTCTACAGCCCCACAACGTGGATTTGTACGTGAACAATTGCAAATAATTCCTGAGGATACGCAATTACCACCACGTTCAATTTTGTAAACGTCCAGAACCTCGACGTCGATTACACTCAAGACAGGTCAACATCACATTATCACGTGTATGACCGAGATCACTATTAATTCTGTCTACGGTAAATTGTCTTGGATTAAAACACTGCCATGACATATTACAGTTGCAACTTGCGCAATGATTATTCTGTAGTTGTTTTAGTGTTATAATAAATTCAGCATCAAGATCAAAGTCACGTTTATTTTTTTTGTCAAACTGCTTATAGCTGACTAATTTTTTATTGATATCGATATTGTTAGTGATTTCTTCAGTTATTACGTAATCTACAATAACCCTACGCAGTTGCGATATTTTCCTGACTCGAGATACGGCGAGATAGACTAAATTTGACCATTCAATACGATCATCTACAATCCAGATTCTAGTATCAGTTATAGTTAATCCCTGCGACGAGTGAATTGTTATAGCGTATCCTAACGTCCATGGCGATTTATCCATGTTCAACGCGCTCTCAACAACATCAACAGCAACCAACACGATATCATTCAAGACAAGATTCTGTACCCTTGGTGGAACCAAGGCACCTGGTATTTCAACTTCAATATTTTGTCGTCGAGTATCTGCTGGGCGATAACACAAAGGTACATGTAGATCCGGAAACTTTTCTTTATGTAACGTAAATAATTTCTTTTGCAGTTCATCACGAACTATCTTTCTACTCGCGACTATCAAATCAGCAGGTCTCCATAAAATCCAAAATTCATTCATGGAAGTTTCTGCAATTACTTTACGCAGTATCTCGCATTGTATTTTATCTGGCTGTAGTCTGATTAATCTTTTAAGCTCTTTCAGCGGTTCATCAATAGCTCTATGGTCATCATGTATTTCTTCATAATAATCTACATTATTCTTTAGCCATTCATGTGGAGTCTGTCCAACAAAGGGTGGTGGTTGACCATGATCGCCACACATAATCACAGCAGTATTCTTCAATAACAACCAATCAAGAAATGTTTTTAGTGTTTCTAACGACACCGTGAATATCTCGTCCCATATAATATACCTAGGTATATATTTTTCACCCATCCGCGATGGGGTCCACGTGTCTCCGCACCATCTAAAGAAACTATGATATGTACATGATTTTACTCCTCGTTCGTTTATTTCTCTAGCAAGTTTATGTGTAGGTGTCAAAACAATTATATCTGAGTTATTATTCATAAATAAGTTAATCGCACGAGTTGTTTTACCTGAACCTCCACACCCATTAAGATAAACGGTCTTATGTCTAGCTACAGGATCGTACACAGATGGTGCAGATGATTTTGATATTTGATTATTATTTTTGTAATATGTCTGCGCAATTTCAACATCGGCAGATTCAGAATAACTAAGTATATTTTCTTGTTTTATCCTCCATGTCCCCCATTCACCATTACCGAGTTTTAATAAATCTTTATATTTTTTGTGTATATAAAATGAATCCGTAGCGACTCTGACAGCGTGACGAGGAAATCTATTTATCATCGACAATAGATTTATTGAAACATAAGCTAACATCGAAGATCTTAAATGAGTAAACTGTGGTGAGTCGCCATCAAGATAGCTCACAATGGTACCTAGTTTTGTTCCATCTGATAAATAAGCATTACATCGGTTTATAAATATATTTTTCTCCGTTGTATTAGCGATTATAAAATCTAGTTCAGCATCGTCCATAATCAATCTTGTACACGCTCGTTTATAATCGTATGAACCACCTTGAGTGAACTTACCGATTATTTTTCTACCAAGATCTTTTGCAAGTTTTTCATCGTACTCGTTCCTGCATTTATTTATTTTAATGACATGATCTTCATCAATATCAGGGAATTCTTTCCTGGCATCATCGATATTAAATCTGTCCGGTTCTGGTAACCAAACTTGCTTCTGTGAACTATACGATATAATCACTTCAGTTACTCTCAACGATATTAAAAATCCAGCATCAAGCATATATCGCAATAGTACTATCGGAACCCAACATCGCTCTGAAAAATGTTTTCCGAACCAAATATAAGTAATCGCATGGAGATCTTCTCTAAACTCGAATGATTCTACGTGAGCAAATCCTGTTAAGTCAATATCTGGTAAGGATCCGTTTATTGCAACCCTGGTCATGTCATGTGTAGGATGTCCGAATCTCTTAAAGTATTTAGAACATGTTCCATATCCAAGAAAACTCCCAGGATAACACGCTATCATATCAACCGAGATAACATCACTATAATCGTATTTGGTGTTCCATAATCCACCGTGACCATATTCTATACAGCTTTTCTTGACATCTTCAAGAAATTCCGATCGTGTCGTTTTCCATGAATTTTTCTCCTGAGCGAAATGAGCAGCGACTGACGGAACAGTAAAACAGTTATTCAATAATTGTCTAACTATGATATCATCAGAGGTATATTCACGCCAAAGGCGTTGCGCAAGATGTTCCATTTCCTCATGGAGAGATTCTGTACGATAAATATCACCGTTAGGTCATACAAATTGATCGTAATGATCATATTCCGAACTCTGAAATAACCAAACAGAAACAGGATCGGTTTTACTAATATTTTTAATAAAATCAAAGATATCACCGTCATAAAATTTAACCTTTCTATCTCGTGGAAATATTGTTACTGCAGCAGTCCATGCGTGCGCGTTATGATCAATAATATCTATCCGAGTTCCATTTTTTGTATATTTCGGTTTGTACAAAATCTCTCTGGTTAACGTTTTTACTGTTATTGGAAATCTTAATTTTCTCTCTAGCTCAGCAACGTCGCTGATAGACGCTCCGGTATCTTTAACCGACTCTGCCCATGCATTTATTTTTTTAAGTCTTAAATCAGTTAAACCATTACCACGTATCGCGTTTGTAAAGTGTTCTGTAACTCGCTCAGCCATGCAATTTATTGTCCTTGACGAAGTCAAGGATGATAATTTCATCGGTTTGAGATCCCTAACATCAGGTTTATTATTCAGCGGAAATATTCCATAGACAACCGCAGTTACAGGGTACAATCGCTCATAATACGGTTTGTCTATACCAGTTAGTATTCCTGGTTTAGATTTATTACTCAAGAAGATATTATTTCCTGACTGCACGCGGACGGGATCGCGCTTGTCACGAATAATCCAAATATCTTCTTCCGTATTTACAATAAATTTTATTAAAATAAAATATTTTTGATTATCAAGGTGGTTAATGATTACTCTTCCTTGTTTGTCATTCATCGTATTAGAAACATTTCCAACTCTGAATGTTGACCATGCATGAACTGCACCATCGTCATGAAATTCCTTCTTGGCCTCACGGATACGTTTAATTATATCCGCATTCGTTAAAGCTAGATCTTGCATCGAAATACTAAGTTTATACTCGGGTAGTCTGTCAAGATCGAATCTGGCTGCGTAGGGTTCAATTGCGGATAATTCTTCCATATTATAATTAAGGCAAATATATATTTAATTGAACTTTAATCTTTTGTATATGATTCAACCAAATCATTGCAGCTGGTTAAAAATCGGTTATACGTCTCCGTGTAACAGAACATGCGTGAATAAATACTGTAGTTATCATATGCAATGCGTCAGAAATGGGAGTCTAGGAGCAAACCGTGTATTGTGTGTAGTGCTGGAGTGCGAGGAAGGACTCAACTGTGTGCGCAATGCGGTGGTAAAAAGTACAGAGAGCTGAAACGATATAACGATAAAAAATATAACGCTGATTCTCCTATAAAAACCGAAGAAGATTATCTGGCTAGATTTTCAAAAAACAATGATTTAGACAAATAAATATTATATATATAAATGGAACAAAATGAGTTTGTGAAGCACCCAATCATCACTAATTATGAAGCATCTCGTAATGGCATCATCAGGAATTGCAGGATGAAAAAACCAGTCGGTAGTGTTATCAATACTGGTTATCTTGCGTTTACTACTAATGGCAAGAAAAAAAGATATTTATCACATAGATTTACCTATGAGTGTTATTTTGGATTGATCAAAGATGGGTATGTAGTAGATCACATCAACGGCAATAAACTTGACAATTCACTTGGAAATCTACGAATCATCACGCAAAGTGAAAACTGTAAGTTTGGAAACACTGGCGGCGTACGATTTGCAAGACCTGTTAAATCCGTAAATGCAGATGGTGAAGAAATTGTGTTCAAGTCAATTAATTTTGCTGCCAAATATTTTGACATAGTACCACCTTCAGTACAATACGTGGCAGAAAATATTTATAAATCTTCCTTTTCCAAAAGATTTGCACAAAAAATTAGATTTCAATACGTTTAGTCTACCGTATTTTTAATGTTACCAAATGATTAAGCGATCCGTCAAGCATAATGATAAATATCGTAGTTATCCGTTTATACGAGTTAATGTCAAAAGCTATCCTGATTGTCCATACCAGTGAATTTGGATCTCAAGTACTGCAAATAAAAATAATTTTTATAAATATTTAGTGGTTTTTTTATTTCATTGATTTTGTTCTGAAAACCGCGTTTTTGTTCGAAAATCTCGTTTTTTGCATGAAAAATGACCAAAAATCAGTGAAAATCAGTCAGATTTTGACAAATTCGTTGGGTCAAACCTCCAGGAAGGTTAACGGGAATTAACATTAGGTTTTAAATTTATCGATGAAAAACTGGTTTCTTCCGGATTTTTATCGTAATTCGCTAGAAAAAATCTACATAATACAAGCAAAAGAACTGGAAAAAACCAGTTTTTGATCAACAAATTTAAAACCTAATGTTAATTCCCGTTAACCTTCCTGGGGTTTTGACCCAACGAAAACTAGCAAACTCAAAGAAAACTTTACACAACGGGCAATATTGTACTTGATACCTACTGAAATATAATGGTTGGGATACAATACTTGTCAATATGAGGTATCCACAATGCGAAACATATCCAAATCTATGATACCTACTGAAACATAATGGTTATGTTAATTTTCCCAAGGATTTTGTTTAGCTATTATCACAGTCAATGGTCCATCGTTATCGCTGTCATTTTCACTCGTATTTTCACTCGTAATTTCAAAATGCTCTCATAATTGTCTTATACGAAAATTCATAATCTTTTTCTGTTCGTATCCATGAGATAATTCTAGCTTGATTTTGTCAATAGCGTTTGAGAGAGGCACAAATAACTTTACTTGATCATCAGTGACAGTTGCCAGTGACTTTAACATTCCTTGTTGGATAATTTTCATGAATTTATAATCAGCGGATAGCGTAAATCTGTTCTCGTTCTTTCGTTGTTGTAATGAGTCAAAATCACATAGAATCTTTTCAGCATTAAGATTGTCAGATACATTGATACCGTTATGTTGTAATTTTTTAATCGCAGAAACAATGACATTGATATTTTCAAAATTCATTATATAATAAGTGTATATTTAATATAAAAATAAACAAAAATATACAGCGCGGGGTGATATTCGGTCTACCATTCCATAGTTGTATCAGATAAACCTAATGAGGTTCCGAATCTTTGTTTAGACATTTACCCCCAAGAGAACACCTAAATATCCGAAACCGAAACTTTAGAGGCTCAGAGGACTGTCTGTACGTGTTATTTGCTTACCCCAAAAAGAATTCCTAAATATCCGTAACCGAAACTCTAGGAACTCAGAGGGCTGTTTATACACGTGTAGGTCTTATTTTAGTGACCAACCAGATTCTGTTTATTGCCTTACAAGAATTCCTAGATATCCGTAACCGAAACTCTAGAAACTCAAAGGCTGATTGGTCTTTGTGACCTGGAATCTCATTAGGTTTATTTTTAGTTTTGCGATTGTGTCTTTTGGAATGGCCCTTGTGTGGGGTACCCCTTTAGTGAAGTCACAAGGTCACGACCTCATATCACCCCCCGCTGTATATTTTTGATGAGATGATATGATGATGATATGATGATGATGATGATGATGAATGCCGTCTTCACGCCAGCACACCAACCCATAACGATCAACCAATGGGTGATTCACAAAAGTGAATCCACCACGTGTTGACGTAGTGGATTGGTGTACTCTGAAGACGGGGGGGGGCTGGAGCCCCCAATAGATTATAAATCTTGGCCTAAAATCGCCTCCCGCAGACATATGTCTTTCTCGGGTTTCGAACCATGACCCTCCGGATGAGAGTTTCTACGCGCTATCAATTGAGCTATCGGACCTTGTTATAAATACATACTGAAAAAGTTAGTATGTGTTTACCAATAGCCTATTTCCTAAAAACTACAGTGTTCTTAACAAAAACCACAGTTTTCTGTGTAAAATGAGATTTTATATTTCTAATTTCCAAAAAATATATATAATTCTGCATTAACACTGAGTCTATGCGTAAGCCGTAACCAAGGATATTGATTTAGTCATAGCGGATGTTCTTAAAATAACTTTACGCGGTAATCGGCCACATATACACAGCCGTTATGGAATAATCAATATGCAGCCACAGCCTTCTAGATAATAGATTTCGATTGCGCACTATGAGAAATCTGTACGCGGATTTTATGTAAACAAAGAATACAGTATTATAGACAAGCACTATACATCCGGATATTTTTTTTTTTTTGTTATGATAACGCATTGTGATAAAAACGCATTATGATAACGCTCTATGAGCTTACATACAGATTTATATTTAGTTCTTCATTTCTTGTGTCCAGAATGCGATTGCTTTGGTCTGTAAGTTTAAAGTGTATCCTTGATAATAACGGATTATGAACTCGCAGGTACACGGGGTTAATTGGCTCTGATACAATTAACCAACCGGGAGGGGCTAATGGACTAAAACTGAATAATATGTACCCTTGCTGGGCCTGGTTAGACCTAGAAAGATCTACCTGATAGCTACCTTCAATAACATCGCATACCAGATTGACTGCAATTACTGAAGTAATATTTACAATGCCTGGCGATATATGACGTCCGGCACCAAAAGGCTTGTTATTGTGTTTTAGTATAACCGGTGGTGGGGCTATTTTTCTCCACGATTCAATTAGTCCCGGATAATATTCTTCAATAAGATCATTTAATGATTTCTTCATTTCAGCGTTATTTAAATCTGGTATAACAAATGTTTGTAAATCTTTCTCTGTTATTTTGTAATGATTAAGAAATACTTGTTTAGATTCTGGATTTGTGTAACGATTTCCATCGAGTTTAGTCGCAGTGTTTATAATACTTCGATTGACGATGTATAAATCGAATAAGATCCCATTTAAGTGTTTTATTGACTCGATTATTTACTGCTTTACGTTATCGTTGTAATGTTGAGATAATGAAATAAGTAAACTTCTTAAATCATTAAACGTTTTATCGTATTCAGGTTTAAGAGTATCTAAAAAATGTTTAATAAACCCTACATCAACAGTATATAAACTAATCTTCGTCTTGGTGTCTGTGTTAATAATAAATAATGCTTTATTAAACTTGGGGATCCTTTTACCGTCAAAATCGGTAAAGTAATATCTATCGTCGTTTGGAAATCCAAATCTTGTATTACTCCATTGTTGTTTTCCTCGATATTCTGGATTTTTAATGAATTTTTCTTCACTCGTTTTAAATTCATTTTTAGTTGGTTCTGAAATCCCATTATAAACAGGGGGGATATCAGGCCATCCTAACACAGATCTAATCGAACTTTGATAAATATCTACGAGGTAATCAGGAGAATTTATTTCAATAACCGCTGATAGTGTTGGTTCGTAAACAGTGATCGCTATTTTAGATTCTTTCCCTGTGATAGATTTAATTCTGCGTTGGAACTCATCATTAATCTCGTCTATTTGATAACTACCCGTTGTAATTCCAACAACTTGCCAATCAGGACTTCCATCCGGTTTATTTTTATTCGCAAATACCAGTGAATTATTTGCTGGTTGTCCACCAAACGGTTTTGACCTGATATTAGGCCAGCTATGATAAACGCGCAGTTGTGCTAGCGCTATTTCCTTTGCTGGAATTGCAGTTGGAAAATTAACGCTAAATTCAGGATTGGTTGAACTTAATGATATCATAGTAGTTTTTGACGGCGTTGTATTAGCTACGATCTGCTGAAGTAATTCTAACGATGATATTATTTAAAATACTCCGTATTTAATAGAGCGGAAATTCAACCCTCCTCTTTATCATTAGAATCCACTTTGAATGCCTCATGATAAGTTTCCATTATCGTTGCAAACTCCTCATCGGATATTTTACCATCGCTGAGATACGCCGAAAGATACGATGATAATTTAGAATAAGATGATGTTGCTGTGTGCAATTTCATTATGTACTCGTTTAGTTTATCATTTGTACACGTAGATATTTTCTTAGCGATAATACTGAAAATACCTGCGCATGTTGTTGCCGTGGAAACTATAATTGTTACAACTGCAGGCGCTGTCATCGTTATTGTTGATAGTAATAATCCAGTTCCAGCAATAACAGCAGAAACCGAGTATACCATTATATCAATAACAACCATACGTCGACGATATTTTTTTACCTTTATCGTGTAATCGTCGATGATATTTTTTAGTTTGGTTTGACACTCACATACTTGAGCGTATCTGTGACGTTGAACGTCGATAAATGACTCTTGATTCATTATACTTATCTAGATAACTAATTGAGGAGTTTCACATACAAATTCCAAGCACCACCAGTATAATGCTCTGGTTAATTTTTTATCAGATGCTTCCAGCAGAAATGTTTCTTCCGCATCTTTATTTATTATAACGGATACAACTCCAGAAAAAGTATCGTTTGAATGACGCCATGGAAATGTAGTAAATATACTGAATTTTGCACTACTAAATACGGACAGTCTGTATACACCAGTGACTTCTGCGGTGTGTTTGAGATTATTATCTTGCAGTGTCCATACTCCTAATCCTGATGCTACTGTGTATACTACGTTGAAGATCTGCTTGTGAGGAATTTTAATAAGATTCGTTTTTTCAATGATATTAGGAATTCCACTAACAATATCGTTGATTTTCATGTTAATGTCGGTAAGTTTTATGTCAACGACTGGTGGATTCCAAAAAAGTCATTAATAGATCTGTTTACATTTCTACGAAAATTTAGAAATGTTTGTACATGATTAATATAATCAGCTCTAAATGCAGCAATTCCATCATTGATTGTCGTTAACGAAGTCGTTATTGGAATTTCCTTATCGTCGACGTATTTTTTAGTTGCAGCGTCAAAATCTGTTTCTGGTGTTCTGAGATTATTAATACCATTATTATTCATGTCGAGAAATGCACGCATTATACCACCGCGCACTGACACGTACTTGGATTCTTGATCATCGACGTATTTTTTGTTGCTGCGTCTGTATCTGCGATTGGATCTCCAAGATATGTAATTTTTCTTCTTGACATAATAATGTCACCGGTAAATACATCACCAATTTTCTTAACATAGTCGTTAACCGATTTACCGGAATCCTGTATTTTACCTTGATCAGTGAAAGTAACGATATTATTAACAATCGCGTTGGGAATTCGTACAAGTACATCTAGTAGTTGTATGTTACTCGTTTTTAATCGTCCTTGTTTATCCTGAAAACGACGACATCATTTTGATCCACACTTGTGATATTTAATAAATCATCGATTTCATTTCTGAGTTGATCAAGAGTTGCATATTTAGATAAATCGACCTTCTTCTGATCTTTGCGAGTAGATCTTCCATAAATATCTACCATTATATTTACTGATATCAGTTTAAGTGTTATGACGTAGCGTAGTGAACGCGTGCACGACTTTATGAGGTGGTGCTGTTGATTTTGATACAGCATCAAGCATAGCGAGGGTTTCACGACCGCATATTGGAGGATCAGTTATTTTTTGTGTTGGTAGCGTTGAATACCAGATTGGAATATTGCCGGTAACGTACTCTAAAAATTCTTTTGGTGGTGCTAATCCATACGAATCGAAATAAATAACTCCACGTGGATCAATTGCATATCCGACCCAGTGCGTGCCTGGGCCAGAGTTTTTATCGAGATTAATGATACCGGTTTCAATATTGTTTTGGTTTTTTTTGCAATTGATCGCGCATAAAAATACCTCTGAAGTTTTTTATATTTAGTTGCTTAGCAGCATTAAGTAAATCAAAATTGGACATGGGTGATATTAGTAAACTGTCCCGGGAAGTCTTAGACCCTTTCCGTACCACGAATACGGGGTCCCTGGTAATCTTAGACCCTTTCCGTACCACGAATACGGGGTCCCTGGTAATCTTAGACCCTTTCCGTACCACGAATACGGGGTTCCTGGTAGTCTTAGACCTTTTCCCTTTTTTTTGATTCCTTGTCCGGTTGCTTTCTTTAACGCCATTCCAGCAGTTCCAACAGCACCTAGCGCAGCTGCTTTTGCAACAGCTGGGGCTGCAGCTGCTATTAAAGCTGGTATAGCTGCAAGAAGTGGAAATATACCACCTGTCTTAGCAATATCTTTGATGGCGCCCGCAGAAAGATTAAGTTTGACGCCTTTATTTGATTTTTTAGCTTCATTGAAGTTTTTGAACTGACGCTCGGTCAACGATAGTTTATTTGCACTGGTCATTTGTTCTCGCTTTAGCGATATTTTTATTCCACAGTTATTTTTTGATGCTGATTGTAGCTCTTTAATCTGACCAGGAGTCAGACTCACACTAACGTGATGATATGACATTATTAATATTATGAACGATCTAATTACATGTTTAGAAAATATTTTACATATTTTCTACTGGGGCATCAATAACTCTCATTCGTCCACCAACACCTTCGAGTAACATCGATTTATCGCTGAGTATAACGGCGATTGCTCTGTAATTAGGAATAGCTCCAGCATCTCTATTAACACGAGCTCGAAAATGAATATCTACAACAGATTGTCTGGTTAAATCTAAATGTTCTAGTGAAAAGTAATAAATCGGATACAGCGATGTAAAATCTAGCTGCGATATTTGTAAACCAGTATCAATACTTTGATCACGTCCCATGAATGTCATTAATCGATGATATAACAATATCCTCGGATGGTTCTTGATGTCCATTAATCCTTAATGAAACTTCACTAACTCCTAATTTATCAAATACCATAATACTATGTGTTTGCGAGTTTACTCGTGCAGTATTTTGAAACGCAATAAATATATGTCTTGGTGCAGAAACACCTTGCTGAGAAGCTATTTGCCATGTGAATAGACCATTAATAGCGCTATCAACAGTATCTGTGGTCATAGTCAACCATGACAACGTTGATTTACCGCCTTGACTCATAAAAGATAGCAACAGGTCTTCTTCAGATATCGAGGGGGTCATCACTGGCATCCACAGGGAAAATTTTGTTAGTACTACTATACCATCATCACCAGCGGGTCGCCATATTGCATCATTATCAGTGCCTTTTCGTACTAGTACAACTGTGTGTTTGGCTCCGAAAATAACTTTTCTGACATTTCTACAGAATCCAAAAATATGTGACAGTGGAATTGCACATGAAAATGTTCTCCTATCACCTTTTAACATTGATCGACGCGCTGCAAATCCTAAGTTGAAATCTTGATTTGGAAAATAGAGATCTTCAACATCATCACAAGCAACAGGAGGAACAGCTCGATTATTGGGCCGTCGAAGAACCTGATTTCTACTGTCAGGGTGGTCAGAAGTATCATTTGAGAACATCATTGATTGACCAGCTGATCTTGAATAATCATCGCTGTATCTCGCAAGACCAAGTATTGTTGTTGCAACGTCAACGTCTTTCTGGATTGATTCAATATTTTTTTCCGTCAATCATGTACGTAGCGCTGTCAAATAACGCCATAATACCATTATTAACAAAACCAACCCTAACATCAGCTCCATATGCTACTGGTGCTGCAGGAACAGCGTTATTTAAAATTTCACCTTCGACTTCAATAAATGCCTCAGCGGGTAGGAAATACCTACTTGTATCCTGAACCTGTAGTTCGATTCGTCCACGCTGATTTGGCAGTCGTGCGTCATAAGAATAATACTGATAATCGCGCACAGACTCATCTTTGAGAACTAGTTCATCCATGTCAAACGCGGGGTCGGATATGCGCTTAAACATCTTTATTATTATCGTCCTCGTCTAACACGAAGACCACATCGGGAAGTGAGACCACTTCCTGCTATCAGACTAGCGGTTATATTTTTTTCCTTTTCCGACATTGGTACATCAGCCAACTCCGCTAGTTTTTGATTAGCGGCTTGATTTATTATTTTACTTACACTTGCTGGCATCACTTCAGTGCTGGCCAATTTCACAGGTTGAGGTCGGGTTGCTTGTGGTCTGCGTATTAATCGTGATAGTCTATCTTTGATTGCTGAGAATGCTTTGCTAGCGAGATTACCAACAGCGCTTATACCTTTTTCACGAACAATATCAATAGCTTTCATTCCTAGCTGCTTTGCAATCGGTATTGCTTTTGGGGCTATTCTTCTAAACAGACCCTGAACAACATCACCTAATCCATCTCCGTAGGTCGTTTTGTATACTGGTAATCGAGAGTTTATTACCCTGACCATGGTAGGTCCACGAGTATTGTGTATGATCATCTTATTATTAAGTGACTTTATCACTAATTGTATCTAATCACTGTGGTAATCATCGGCGATTTCATTAATGAGAGACCGATACACATTAATATCCATGATACCGCCTGTAAATAATCGTTTACAAATATCAGCTGCTTCATTAATGATTTCTGATGAATTATTACCAGCTCGTTTTCCTCCAATGAGAAATTCTAGTCGATCAACATCAGCAAGAACGTTATTGGGACAGGTAATAAGACCACTTCCTAGACCACTTCCAGTTGGTTCGGGATCGTCTTGAAATTCTTCTTCTTCTTTCTCTTTACTTGATTTCTTTTTGCTTGGTTTCGGTGGTGTTTTTGGTGATTCTGGATAATCACGACGTGATTGCTCAAATGGTTTCGGTGGTGTTTTTAGTACTTGTTGTTGTTTTGGAGGTTTTTGTTTCTTTTGTTCTTTCTCCTCTCTTCTTAAGAGAATTAAATTGTCAATTTCCTTCTCATAACCCTTATATAATATATCATCATATCTAGCTTGTTCAACTTTCATGCGTATGCGATATAAATATTTTTGCCATTGTTCACTGGTTTTAATATATTTTGCGTGTTCAGGTTTCATTAATTTATCTCTTCGACTAAAACTACCCACAGCAAACTTAGAAAGTTGACTTAGGTTCAATTTATTAATTGTCTTAATAGTTTCTTCATTAAATTTATTTATCAATTCAGCAGTACTTATTGCATGACTCTTTCGTTCGGGGGCTAGTGCTTCATCACCTTCTGCTTCAGCGCCTTCAGGTTCTAGTGCTTCAGCGCCTTCAGGTTCTAGTGCTTCAGCGCCTTCAGGTATTTCCGGGACTGGCATCGCAGCAGCTATTTTTCTGGAAGTTCACGTAAAATTTCTTTTGTCTTTTTTGTTCTTCTTGCTATTTTTCCAGTTTCTTCAGCGGTTTTCTCTAACACAGGTTGAATACCTTTAGTGGTCTCAGTGATAGGTTTAAATAATTTTTTTGTATCCTCCTCAAATTCAACTTGATATTCCTGACGCGATTGTAGTTGTTGCTTAACAGAATCACGAACAGGTAGATATTTTTTAATTGCCTCTAGTCGCTCTCGAGCTAATTTAGCTGAGTGTGGTTCTCCAATACTCATTATTGATAATATCTATAATGGCTGTTTAATTTGTAGCAGCAGAGAGGGTGAACGACATACGCGTAGTGACCAGCACGTGAAAAAATCAGAAAAAATCTGGTCAATTAGAGAAGTTTTTACTGTTAAGACAAAAACTTTTTTTTTAGCCTTCGTAGGAACCCTTAAATTTCAAAAATAAGGTCTCTACAAAGTTGTAGGGTCCACCCTCTCTGCTGCTGTGTCAGAGATATATTAAGCGCCATGTTATGTATGTATGTATGTATGTATGTATGTATGTATGTATGTATGTATGTATGTATGTATGTATGTATGTATGTGTGCCTGTCTGTCTGTCTGTATGTATACGTCTATGTTTCGTTTGTAACTACGTAATGGAAATCCCCAACTGTTTCTATGAAATTACGTAATGGAAATCCCAGATTATATAATGGAAATTCCAGAGAACATTTTAAGAAATCACGTGATGGGAATTCCAGTGAACATTCTCGCGTGGGCGTTATAACGCTATAAAAAGGCAGCAAGATTCTTCTTCGTAGTCATTTCTGCAGAGATGTATTCCCTGGAAGTACGATGGTAAGTGAAACATTTTCTTGAACTTAGAGTAGAGTACTGCTTGACAGACTGGGAGAATATTTTTTGTAGGTCCTTTTAAAATTATGAAAACAAAGATGTTTCTTAAAAATAACGTTTATTTCGTCCAGATTTCATAATTTAATGAGGTAAATGGTACTCAAAATAAAAATAAATATAATCTTATAATTTTTTTAAAGAACTTCTTCGCCAGTTATCAAATTTCCAATATTTGCAATAAAAAAAAAATTATCGTCATGCTTATACAAATACAATTTAATTTTTCCGCTTACTTTTCGATGACATTCAAATAACTCTTTCATTGCTATCTTACTGAGAAGATACTTACTACCTTTTACAAAAACTTTTGACCGGTCTAAGTCGATATTAATTTTTGAATATTGTTGCTGGCTTATCGGATCATGAAAATTATTGTATTTCAGCATAAGTTCGTTACGTAATTTTTCAAGATAATCAAAATATTTACTGTCATCTAATTTGATAAGCGAGAGTTTAATTCTATCAAATTTACTAAAACAGACACCTGAAATTTCATCATTAAATTCAAATGATAATTGCTGGTCATTAACCATTATATTTTTGATTTTGCTATTCACTCCATCAGCGAACGTTAAATTTTCGAACATTATTTCTAAAGTTTAGACAAAATTAATTAAAGATGTCACTGCTGGTACTGGCATAATGTCCAATAGCTAACGTATTAATCCCATCCTTGCATATCTAATATCGTCAAAATTACTTACTCCACGTTTTATAATCCTATCTGTTTCAAGTTTGTGATGATTTGTTCTAATAACATTTGTTTTAATAAAGCTGACATTATTGTTTAGCGCTGCTTTAAAATCATCATATTTCATACATTTTTTTACATACCCAAGAGGAATACCTTTTGCTTTTTGTCAGTTTATTGTCATCTAAAATACTGCATACATTTTACTTCTTAGCCCGACAAATTCCCTAACTAGCACAAACATAAACTAGTCTTTCATTTTGCCGATGACTTTTTTATTTGCATCATCATAAAATCCACTACTTTTAGGATAATCTGATAAATCAAATAGGTCACGGTATTTATAAATATCTTGATAGACATCTTCACATTTTATATTATAAACTAGCGAATCTGTATCAGTAAATAGCAATTCTGAATCTGGCCACTGCTTTTTAGTAAAATTATAGTGAAAATCATACATCAGCCACTTTGATATGTCAAGTACAGCTGCACCAACATAAATTGGTTTATTTAACTTTAAATTTGTTTTTCGTCGTTGTATTGCAGCAAGATTTTCATTAAATATTTGCATACTGACAAAACCATCATCATTAACTAATTTATTTCTGCGATTTATATCGTTTACAATCTCAATATTTACTCGTCGTCTAATATTTTCCATCGTCTTACCGAACACAGAATTGTTCATTGACTTGAAAAAGTTTTCCTCAAATTCCGTGGTTGCTACAGCACGACGTTTGGTATTTAAATCAATATAATTTGACATCCACCGCATTTGATTAAATTTTAGTACGCGATGGACTTTTCTCAGAATTAGTCCAGCATCTACTGCTTGTTTTAAATTTTTGTAATGTATCACGTAATTTCTTTAATTTAGCAAATTTGGAACTAGCTTATTAACAATATAATTTTTTGCAGTTGTCACTGATCTTGTTCAAGTGATAGTAAACTGTAATCTATTATCATAGACTCTGCACAAAATGGGTAGTCGTTATGTAGATCATGTATCGAACTAGGATAATTCAGATCAACTTCAACAAAACATGAATATCTTTTGGCAAATCTTTTTCAGTTTCTTTAAGAAATTGATCTGGAGTTATCCAATGAAATCCACTGCACGGCATTGGCTCTGACATTGCATACCCATATAAACTGATGCAGTCTAGATAAATAATATAATTTGATTGCAGGATTTTATCATAATTATTCAGGCATTTATTATTAGCTACCGCATATTTTTTTGTTATAACGCTAATTCCACCTCTTATACCTTTTTTCAATAAAATTAAACATATCAACATCTGTCAAGAGATCCAATTCTATCTTACTTGTTTTTAGTGGAGCATCCCACGACAGTCCCGGAGCGGAATAATACCAGCAAGGATCTAAGCCATAAATTTTATGACTAACTTGACGAAAACTTTCAAAAACATCTGCTAGTAATAAAACATCTGTTTTCAGATATAAATCCTGATAATCACCAAATGTTTTACAACTAAATTTATTCCAATTATCTTGTGCATATTTGTACTCGTCGTCTGTAATATTTTCATTTTCGAGTTGCGAGTAAAATTTATCTTTATCAGGAAGAGAAGTTTCATTAAATCTGCTCCAGTCGTCGGGATGCTCATACGGAAAGATACCTTTTTTTGTCAGATCGACATAGTTTTCACCAAAGCAACTTTTTAGATTATTAAAACTACTACAACCTTTTACAGGCTCATCTGATGGTGCTGCCATAAATTGCAGACTGTCAATAAAACGTAATTTACCGAACGTGACTGACATATACTTTGCAAAATTGTTTGGGATACATTTTATTGTATTATTTAATTTTAGTTTAGATTTAATTTCTTCAGTGCCAAAAGATTCTACAATGATATGACTGTCATAGCCTCGAAAGTGATGTAAAACTACAGGAATAAATTCTGGAGCATGAAATTTTAAATTGCAACTGTTATGAGCTGCTCCTCGATATTGACCAGTTAAATGGCAGTGATGTCGCACTTTTTGTTCAGACAAAGGTTTTTCGCAGATATGACAATTAACTGAATTATCAAAATCAAGTTGTTGTTTGGATGTTATTTTCATTGGAGCTGTTTTGAATAATCTGTTAGAGATCTTATTAACTTCGTTTATTAAATTTTTTAGTAAACACATGGCCTGACTTTCAGATTCACCTATTTTACATCTGCATAACTTTACTGGACGTGAAAAATTATGCTTAGCACAACAAACTACTTTATAAGCTCCTTCACAAGGGACATGGTGCTGTATTTTTCTTGTACTTGATTTATTTGGATTATTTTCTGCGCCGACCACAGGAACAAGTAGACACTCGAAATCAGCATAAATAACAAAAGGAATACTTAGCTTATGATCATAATTTTGAAATTTTAACATTTATTCTTTCTCTCCTGGCATGGTTATTGTTTGAACGTTGACGCAGTATTTGAGATGTTCTTGAAGTTTTTCATCTTTAGAAAAACCTTGTAAACATCTATAACAGAAATATTTCTTGTTTTTTTATTTTTATTATATTGTTTGCCAACTAAGCCGTTAATGTTTTTTATCCAACAATAATGTCCTTTATAAAATAATAAATTTATTGTCTTTTGTGTAGCATTTTCTGAAATATATCTTGGATAAACATTTTCTTTTTCATCTAGTCCGAAAACGTTTACTGAAATATTGTTTTGTTTTTCAAACTTTGGTATTTGATTTTCTGCTACAGGAAAAGTTATCCCAATAAAATTTATTTCATCTTTGTACGGCAAATATTTTTCAGTTCTATCAGGATGATCATTCTGAGGATGTCTAGCAGATAAATTTGCCCAATGAAAACATTGGTCATCATTGTTTCTGACGTTTATACAACATTTTTTGTTTTTAATTTTTTGAGGGAGATCAACGAAAGAACTACCTCGTGGTACGTTATATTTCATTGTGTGGAAAAAAAACTTCTTTTATCATTTCAAATTTCCAGCCTGATCCTGATGAAGTAAATTCCTCCAATTTTTTATTTATTTCTTGGTGTATTTCATCAGCGACTGAGACAATATTTGTTCCAGTTAATATTTTTCGTGATTTAGCTGTTAAATATGGTTGAGAACTTTCGCTGTCGAAATTTGTATTTTTTAAAATTATATCAATTATATCTTTTTCGATTGCATGTAATTTTGATAAAATCATATGATACTGAGCTATTAGTTTGATACTTTTGTGAGCTGCAAGTTCTTGAGCTATAACATGTTGTAAAAGATGAAATAAATTTGTGGAGTTACAATTTGCTAAAACATTTTGATTATCAAATTTGTAACTGTTATCATAGCCGGAAAATACCGGAGCAATTTTTTTCTGCTTTTATGAGACCCTTTTTAGCAATATCTCGCAATTTTAACATTATATATAATATTTTTATATTTAATTGACTTTTATGTATTTTGCAATTAGAGATATAAAAATGCTATATAATGTAATGACAAACAATATGAGATATATTGGTTTGACAGCAGAAGAACAAGAAGCATATCACGTACATCCAATTTATAATAATTACGCTGGAAATGCATTAGGGTCTGTTATTAACATAAAATATCAAAGGCCGTTTGGTAAACAACGCCAGCTGGAATTAGAATCTCAGTCAAAGGTGATAATATAGATAAGACTGAAATGTTTAGAAAAGACTTTATTTATACTTTGTTCTGCGGAGAGATTCCAAATAGACAAAGAGTCTATAGAGTAAACGGCGCAGTTACTGATGACAATATTGAAAATTTAGCATTACAAAATGAATTTCAACCTCATTTAATATTTGATTTATATGAGACTAACGATCGAGGAATTATTCGACATAGAAAAACAAAAAAGTATTAGGAAATTTGCAAAATAGTGGATACTTGTTTGTGATGGTTCGTGGAACAAAAACAAAGCAAGTTCATTATCTATCACTTGGGTTTATTTACGAAACTTTTAATGACGCTATTCCAAATGATTTGGTTATTGATCATATTAACAAAATTAAAACAGATAATAGAATTGAAAACCTAGATTTAGTTACACCAAAAGAAAATAGTAGACGCGGAGCTGGTGGTGCTAATAATTTTAAAAATCCTCAAAGATCAATTGTTTCAGTTAATCTTGGGACTGATAAAGAATTAAAATTTAAATCAGTATCAGCTGCCGCAAAACATCTTAAAATTCATCCGCAATCAGTAAAAGATGTAGCTGATAATATAAAAAGATCAGCAACTTCAACGTCAACATTTGATAGATTTAGTTTCAAATATGATGATTAATGTTTCTTAATTCTGTCTTAGTAAGACAATTATGTGCAAACATCCAAATATCATCTTTATCAAATTTTAGTGTTATAAATGCACTGTTGTTAAGTTTATTTTTTTCTGCCGCTGTTAGGGGAATTTTATCAGATTCGTCCTGCATTACAATAACATTAACAGAATAAGCACTATATCCTGGCAAACATTTTCGTACTCCTTTGGCTTGTTCTTTGTAATTTAATATATCAACATTCTGATGATATTTTACATCAGGAGATTTCGTTTCTGTTGTCATTTTATTATTTATAATTAGATAAAAATATATTATAATATGAACTTAATGAAACGACTTGCTGATATTTATGCCTCTAGTGATACAATCGCCAACAATGACGATGAAGATGAAGTTGTTGACGTCGACGACTTTGTCGTTAGTAAAAACAAATTACAATAGACCGATAACTGGACGATATAATGTTAAGTATCATATCGCTAAAAAAAATAATAAAATTTAATTTTACTATTACAGAGCAACAAATATTTTGGCAACTTATAAAACCTTTTCTTAACGTAAAAATAACTGACCAGCAAAGAAATATAAAATACGATTTTATTTTTTTTTAAAAATATTTAATTTGATCCTAATTGATAATGCAAGAAAATTACATTTAATTTCCTTGTGTAGACAGGTCAAATGAAAATCTGTACTGATGAAGTACGAACAAATTTACAATAACATTATTTTATCAATGTCGAGGATATCGACTTAGTTGGTACCCAGCTATTAAATTTATCGCTATATCCACGCCATTTAATTAAACTTTTATTGCCTTTTTTCCTAATAACTTCTTCAATAACAAATATATCTTGTTCGGTTTTCTGAAGTTCCTGCTCGTAAAAACTACCAGTTATAGGTTCACCTAATAAATCTTTCATCGCATAAGAAATTGTTAAAAGTACTTTATCAACAACAAATACTTCTTTGCTCCAGTTTGGAGTAAATCCTTTTTCAAATGTTTTTTTTTTTCCGACAGAGAAATTCAAACTTTATCACCAACTTTAAATTTATGTCTGCGGTACATATTTTCGTTTGCTGATAATGGATTTTTAATTGCATCGTTTGGCGACATTTTCCTTTCTTTAGCAGAAAGGGATCTGTGTTTCGTGTTATTATATTTCGTCAACAATTTTCTGTAGATTGTCAATATATTTATTTGCATTTTTAGCTGTCAAATATTTGTGGATTGTTTCGTTTAGCATGCTATTAAATCGCTCGACGACAACACTTTTACCCTCATTTCCTGTAAGATATTTTTTTATGTTATTTTG
>JAECUM010055199.1:0-18882 GCA_016617855.1 Megalonaias nervosa
TATATATATATATATATATAAGTGTAAGGTAAGTGTCTTCCCAATATAAAGGGTCAGTGTCTTCCCTCAGAGTATTCATTCAATCCGACCAGAAAGATAGAACAGTCAACACAGATCGAACTTCTGATCAGAGCTTTGCGAGGCGTCATACGATGGTTTTCTTCAGAGAAGCCGACGGACTACTCCCTCTCTTTTCGAGATAAAAGTGGAAACACATGCTATATCTGTCAGAAGAAAGGCCATTGGGCCACAGAGTGTCCACAACGTCAAAGCAAGACAGGCGCCAAAAGAGACAAAGATCAAGATACCTGTTATCATTGTCAAGAGAAAGGACATCTGTCTTCAGACTGTCCTAAGAAACAACAGGAGCAGGAGGAAGAGCGTGGTTCCGAACAGGAAGAAGAGGTACCCTCCAAAAATGAGGACCCCAGACCCGTCCAGAAATAGAAGAAAAGAAGACGAGAAGAAAGTGATGAAGAAGAGGAGAAGGAAAAACCTGTGACAGTAAAGAAATTCAGAAAAAGGAGGGAGTGAAAAGAAAAGGAAAAGCTAATGAACTTTTTAAAGTGATGTTTTGTGAAATCTGATTGTAACTTTTACGAGTATAGACCAGAAAGAAAAGCTTAAGCGTCTCTTGGTTTTGATTTATATAATAATAAAGACCAACACTCACACACTCACACACGTACATACGCACTCACACACGTACATTAAGTTTGAGGAAGAGAAAAAGACCTGTACGATGTTTCCTATGTTAACTCAGGGGTGTTAACTAAAAAAAAACCAAAGGCCCTTTTCAGGGCCACTCATATGGTTGGAAAAGATGCGTATTCCTTCTTGCCTAAAATATTTTGTCTATTGTATAATTGTTTGTATATGTATGTATTGCATTGTATGTATGTATGTATGTATGTATGTATGTATGTATGTCCCATTCTCTTGTTGCTAGACAAACCCTATGTTCAATTTCCCTTGTTGCCATACAGTCCCAGTCCCTTGTAGCTATGTTCCATTTTCCCCTTGTCGCTCTATAGTCCCATCCATGTTAAATTCCCCTTGTCGCCATAAGCCAAACACCCATTTTTATCACTAAAGTCCCTTTGTTGCTATATCGTCCCCTTTCACTACTTGTATGTCCATCCTTCCACCCATTCAGCTATGATCCATACTTTTGTATCCGGGATAGACTCCAAAACCGTTTAAGAAATCTCGAAGAAATTTTGGTAGACATATTCAAAAGATGAATATGTAGATGCCTTTTGTCCTCAATATTAATATTTTCAAAATTTTTCTCCAAATATATGTTTCTCATCCTTCCTGACCGCTCCGGTGGCCTAATTGGCTAGAAAGTCCGCCTCGATGTGGGAGGATGTAGGTTCGAACCCTGGCCAAGTCACAACAAAGACTTATAAAAATGGTACTTACAACTGCCTCGCTTGAAGCTCAACATTAAGAGGTAAGTGTTAGGACTTGTGGGCCTTGGTTAGGATAATGTGACTGGGTGGGACATGATGCTACATGTCTGCGACATGATGCCCCAGTGCTAGACATCACTATAAACTGCCACACTGCAGATATCGAAGTGATATGACTCAAATCGTTAAAGCCACGTTAAAAATCCTAGCACACACACACACACACACACACACACACACACACACACACACACACACATCTTTCATCTGTACGTTCATTTCTGGAATAAAGCTCATGATACCAGTCAATTCCATTATATTTTGTACATACAAAATTAGTATAGATAAATCTTTGACAATCGTTCGGTCTATAAAGACACACAATGAGTCACACGATATTATTTCAAATAGCATATTTCAAACGTAAACAGGCACGTATGAGGGTATATGCACTCCGAACAATTAAACAGGGCTTAGATTTCTTTTTGAAAAAATGCTTACCTGTTTAATGAAATCTTTTCTGATTCAAAGTATGCAATCTAATCCATAGTTGACAGTTACCAGAAAATGAAATAAAGGCAATATATCATAACGGTCACCTGAGAAGTAGTATAAAAAGTGCCCCCCCCCCCCTCCAAATATTGCGATCACGTTGAATATCTGTCGGTTTCATCAATATATCAATTTATATTATGACTATTGTACTAACTTCTTGAGTAGTCTAATTTCAGATCGCATTATATAACTTTAAAATTGCACATACATTCGAACAAGCACGTATTCTATAACAACGTCATGTACTTGTGGTTAAGAAATGCTATGTAAACTTCGCGTGGGCAATTAATCTAGTACTGGAGATTTCAACATTGTCAAATTCATTCAATCACTGAACAGTTTTTCTATGAAGAAAAAAGTGTTTCAACACATAAACAAAAATAGTGACACCTATAATACTTGTAGATAAAATGTATGATGATCATGATTAGGACTTTCACGGCAGTATTTTAGATTAAGGTGGTTTGTTTATTTTTTGCCATGCATTTTATATAATATGTGTATATAAAGATGTCGTGACTTATTTAATCAATGAAGAATAGAATCTTCGAGATAGTGTGGATATTATGAAGAAAAATAAGGTAAAAAATGGCTGCGAAAATCTGTTGTAGTTGTATTATTTCTTTTTTAATTTGTTTCAAGCTTAACTCATACTATTGTCTCTGGTCACACTCATGCTTAAATCATACTAGTGTCGCTGGTCACTCATGCTTAAATCATACTAGTGTCGCTGGTCACTCATGCATATGTTGTCATATAATAAAGCAAATACTGTTTTTTTTTAACTAGGTTTATAAGTGGTTTTTGGATGTGACCACAATCATATTTACGAGGCCAAAGGTCAAAGTAAATATTGCTTTGGTCAAGTACACGATGTCGCTTGTAAATTGAAACCAGGGACGTTACTTCAATAATTAAATGATCAGTGTTGGATTTATGACTTTAAATATGTTCAGGATAGTTTCACTGTCGTAAATTGAGTTTTACTGGCCACTCATCAGTGAAGCTTATGCAACAGATATTAATGCCGGATACATTTGATCGTGTGGTACAAAAATATAGCGCTTTTATACCAGAAAGGTGAAGAAAGTCAGGTATTTATGCAGGAAAGGAAAACAATTATATTTTCATTATATACCAGTCATACTCCTGAATCGAAGATTAGAAGATCCAACTCACTCATCCTCTCCCACGTATCGGAACGTTCACTTCAACATGAAGGGTTCTTAAACGTGCACATGCCACAGTAGTTTTTCTTTAATCAACCAAAATCCAAACATTCATGAGACTTGAATTTCGCACTTGCGTGATTTTTCTTGCTTCGCATTTGTCTGATTTATCAGTGCGTTTTTCTAAGTCGTAGACCTGAGTTTCCTGCCATGTACTACAAACATGACCTAACAAAGGTCTTAACCGAGACATAAAGAGAAATAACACATATCGCAAGCTTGTTGTAGTACTGTATATCTGGCATTCATGTGGCCCCCATAGGTCGTCCTATGCAAGAAATCGGAACAGTAGATAAATAAAATAAAAAGTAACATAAATTTTTTTCCTTAAATTTTACGAAATGTATGTTTTTAAATTATGCAAATACTTTGCCTTCATCGCATAAACTGTTACCTTCATTCAAAGGGATAACATGATAACACCTGTCTATAAAAGTCAATTAAGGAATCTGATACAAGCGGTTGTTGTTAGATAATAACTTCGTTAGGAAAATATGATAACGGGAAAAGGGTTTGTAATGTACTGCCTTATAAAATGCACCTGACCGTTACCTTTAGGAGCGCCTAATTCACCAAGGCAGGTGCCCAACAGACACCTAGGGTAGACCCCTGATTTACTTTCTGGAAATGAGAAAGTGCGTCCCTGTAGAGAGAGTTCCACGACAATATGGCGGTCTTATGCCGGTCGACGAGTTGCATCCGGATAACAGCGATATTGTCACCGCTACTTCATGTGTCGAGACAATTGTTTCGTGTTCTTTCTTTTTCTCTCTCATTAAATAAATGGAAAATAAATAAAATAATGACATAGTGCAGGAAACCTATCTCACTTTATTTACGGCGGAACTTTTCCGTGATAGTCACAGGACAAACATTAATTTTTTGTTTCGTTAAGTCCATGCGCCTCAGGCTGTAGTATAGACAAATTGAACGGTGTCTACCTGTTAGGAAGAGTCTATGTGACAGACGTGAGGGTGCTCAATTATATTACACCAAATATTCGTATTACCGTTGACGTTTGGCATTTAAGTCGACCCATTGCTAATGTTAAGATTATGAATCAAACTGATCCAGGATTGGCTGGTATGAACGAGATTCCACCCTAAAGACCAATGATAGCTTTAGTTCATGTCCTGTCACATCGTGTTCGCACTATTCCATTTGTAACTTTGTGGAAAACTACAACATGGGTATCTTCAACGATTTAATACATGCTTAGCTTAACTTGAGATGATCTGTTGCAAACAGCGAAAAACTGAAAATCAATCACGTTTTAACAACAGAAACAAAAATAAATTGGGAAAAGGTTATCAGTTAAGATCTTAAATAAGAAGATGACAAAACTAATGTCACGGTTCAAATATTTTTATTCAGTTTGGACTAAATTACGACAATTTTATGACAAATAGAGTCTTAAAAATGTGCAGTCCTTTATCAAATAGCCGTACAAGGTATGCCTAGCAGACACAACGCCTTAAATAGTAGAACTGCAAAATTGTATGTCCATTTTTCTGTCTTCCAATTAATATATTGAAAATGTGATGAATGGCGTAATGTAAAGGAAAAGCACATTATCTTACCAAGATTTATACAAAAGGACCGATTGCATTGATTCATTTTTAGACATATTATCGCCTTTTTAAAGAAGTTTGATTTCCCCGTTGGTCACGCCGAATTGTTTTTATTTCAACGAACTCAAGTTGGTCGTGTTGAATTTTAGATTGTAGTTAAAACAGACAATTTCGTATTGTTTTAAATTTAAAAGTTTAAATATACTAAATTCAGATCAATTAAGAATTGATTTTCAAACAAGTTAGTGACATAAGCAATTGGAAGTAACTGTAAACATCGAAACATGACCCATTTTCATATCGTTTCAAGGATTTCTGGGCAACTGTAAGCAACTGTTTGCAATGACTACAGCGAGATGCACTTTTTGATCTACGTCCTAAAACATCACAGTGTTCTTTGTTTAATGTTTAATATGGTTTGAATGAATTGAAATTGCAGGCAAATCACCCTGACCCCCACGATGTAAATAGAAAAGTGTTTATCCTGTGCGACACAAAGCAATTTCCCCTTATATGACGTTGAACATGGTTACTTTTCTCTATCTGGTTGATGAAAATCAAAACATACTAATCTCAGTTTAAAAGATACTTCAAGGAAAACTGTTACTACGTCCT
This sequence comes from Megalonaias nervosa, assembly GCA_016617855.1. Taxonomy (NCBI): domain Eukaryota; kingdom Metazoa; phylum Mollusca; class Bivalvia; order Unionida; family Unionidae; genus Megalonaias; species Megalonaias nervosa. The sequence goes on from JAECUM010055199.1 coordinate 5,386, forward strand.
GGTAATTCACAAAAACGTACACGTGTTTTCAGGAAAACTCTTGAAAGAACTTAATGCAAAGCTCGAAAATAATAATAATAATAATAATAATAATAATAATAATAATATTTAATAATAAGAGAAGAAGAAGATGATGATGATGAAGAAAACCATAACAACAAGAGATATTTGATATATGTACATCATAGCGCGATATACGTTTCAGCTTGAAGAACACCAATAATTAGAGCGTAATCATATAGTATCAAGAATAAAATTCAAGAGCTGAGATCCAAGTCTGAAGTCATATAAGCCAGGAAATAAAATTTGGGACTGAGATGTCAGTTTCCTATATGTGTTTAATTTCTTTATTTCCTTTCTTTCCGATGTGTTGTAGCTACGTGAGGTACCTCGTACTAGTCTTAAATAAGAGGCTAAGTTATTGTAACGATATGTGTTAGGATTTTAAACGTGAATTTCCGATCTTCTCTAGTAACTCATTCTACACAACTATGGTAGCGAATATGCAACGGTGTCAGCTGAAACGTAAAGTTCGTTCACTTGGGCATTCCCTCCGCCCTATGATTAAATGCAAAATGCTTTAAAACCATTAAATTCGAGAGATTCACGGTGTCCATGCAGGCTTGGCTATTTCATTACCTGTTTTAGACGTTACAATTGTCCATTAACATTGTATAACCGACTCCTTTGCCAGCATGGTGGTTTCTGATTGTGTTAAAATAATTTTGTCAACATACTGTAAAAAGAATTTGATAACATTACGTTCGCTTCAGTTTGTTATAGTTAGTATGGCATGAAGCAGTGTATCACTTTCTTATTATCTGGTAGAAATTATGTCTATCGCACAGAGATTCAATACGATAATAGTTTTTATATTTACCTAATTATCATTTTCATGACTACCTGCAACTCACCATTTTCATAACCACCTGGAATGTACAATTTTCATGACTACTTGAAACGTATCACTTTGAGGACCACTTGAAATGATTCACTTACATGAGAGCCTGAAATATATCATTTCAAGATAATTTGAAAGGTGTCACTTTCATGCCCACTTGAAAGGTGTCACTTTTATGACCACATGAAAGGTGACACTTTCATGACCACTTGAAAGGTGACACTTTCATGACCACTTGAAAGGTGACATTTCCATGACCACCTCTGATAATACAATCTCTACTTTTAAGGCTAACGCTTATTACAACAAATGCACAAGTTATAACGAAAATATAAAATTTACGATGTTTTGATAAGTGCACAATCTATCCATCGTCTGGAGTGACAATTATTTGCCACACTAAAAAGAGATATGTATTTAGGTTTTACCACAAGGCATATTGAAGTGGTGAATTTAGGAAACAAAACTGTCCAAAACAGCCTTTAGGGAATTTGTATGCAACTGAATATTGCTTCATTGTGTCAGAATGTTGTTGTTGTTGTTGTTATAGGGTTTAACGCCATTTTTCAGCACAAGATAGGCTATACATGGCGGCCAGTATTAATGGTGGAGGAAGAACCCTGGAAAATCCGGGAAGAACCACCGACCCACGAGAAGCTACTGGCAGGCTTTCTCACGTACCCACGTTAGCCGAGCCTGGACTCGAACTCACGCAGACAGAGGTGAGATGGCAGTGATCCGTAACGGTCAGCGCTTGAGACCACTCGGCCACTCGGGGCCCCCGTGTCAGAATGAAAAAGGCGCAAAAGATATTCGACATTAGACATATCAAGCTAAGAAATCTGTGACAAAAATTTAATATCCTATCAATTATTCCACCACTTCAAACAAATGACTCGAAACTAGCATATTCAAATTATGTTATGGCAAACTTGTTGAATTAATTATTTACGCAGTCTCATCTAAACACGAATCTAATAAAGAATTAACCCTTACTCTAATAAATAATTAAGAATCATAAATATCAAAAGATATAACTTGCGTGTGCTAGACCACCAATTCCCTATCAATCAATATCCATCCACCACCATTTTCGTAATTTGCCATTCCTCGGGCATCTAGAAGCATGATGAATACTGCTATCCGCATTTTATAAAAACAATACTTAGTCCACTAGATACGATCCCGTCATATTTTCATTTTGCTGAAACCCTATATCAGCAAGACCAGAGTCCAACCAATTTCGTTTCTAATAAGACTGTGACCTCCATGTAAAAGACCACCTAGCAAAATACCATGGTGTTTGTTTTTCAGAATAGAGAGTCTGAAAAAGAGCTTCTTAAGAATCCACGAAATCTGAGATCACTAGGTTAACATTTTCCCAAGTCGTTACAAAAGTCACACAAGCAATCCATTAAACAAACAAATTCACGAAAGTCACTTATATATTAAAGCAATAAACCTCTAAGATGGAAACGGAATGCAAAGTAACAGTTTGACTGAAAATGAAAAAAATTAAAAATTACCAAGTTAAGTTGTACTGACAAACTCCTAAGCCTTTAAAAAAAGGCACACACGTAATACATTAATCAAACACAATCATGAAAGCCGCTTAAATATCAAAACAATAAATTCCAAGGTTATACTGTATCGATGAATCCCAAAGTCTTCAGAGACGTCACCAAAGTAACTCAGAAATTAAAATAATCAATGAAAGTCACTTAAATATCTATACAATACACAAACAAGCTATAGATAAAAATGAAAGGTTAATAAATCTGAATGATCAATATATTTCGATCGTTCAAACCTTTATATATTTAGCTTTGACTACTTCTGAGTAAATTAAAGGTGTTTCAAAAAATTCTAAATTATAAAATTTAATTAAATTTTCTGTAATTTCTTTGCTTGTATTAGATTAATCATTCCTAAGAAATTTAGAAAAAGCTATAGTGTCTTTTAGAACTAAAGCTAAAACAGCTGCAGAAGACTAAAATTTGATAGTATCAAATTAAAACTTAATCCCATTTTTCAAACTTTATAGTTTTAACAGCTTTGAGAACTTTTGAAACTCTACTCTTCGCTCCTTATAAGCAGGTATTTGTCTTTGTACAGAAATAAAAATATAAACAAACAAGTTTATAGAACAGTTTAGATTTCAATACAAAATTCAATTTATTCATAGGAGAATTTTGAAAATTAAATTCACAAGATAAACCTTGAGGGTTTTTACTATTTCTGTATTATCATGCAGCAAAATTCATTTGTTTACACAAATATGAACTATATGGGATAGGATTAAAATGGAATTAAAATTTACTGAGGAAAGAATAGGCAGACAAATCTACCAATGTCAGATTGGTAGAACCTCTTCTCTGGTGCCAGAGTTTTAAAAACAAAATTATAATTGAAAAGGTCCTCTAAATCGTTTGGTAATGATTACGTCATTAAGAAGGACTTTATTAATTATATAACGACAATTCATATTTGCCTTGGACAGGAAAATGCATCTGAATGTTTGGCACGGCAACATGATTGTAATTTAAGATGCAATTTTTTTCATTAAATAATATATTCACAACTATAAAGACATTGTTGCACATAGTGTCATTTTGTTGAACAATAACAGACTGTATGTACGTTCGTGAGCATACAATGAACAGTTTCCAAAAGCGATTTTATCTTTCTTGCGTTTGCATTACTATTCTTTATGTGTTTGACTTTCTACTTTGAATACGTTCACCTGAGGAGAAATTGCAGTGAAATGCTATCTACTTGAGTGTGTAGGTCATGTTAAGACGAAGTCTAGAAGAAACGTAAAATATACTGCTTGCGGCTGTTTTAATTATCATAGTAACGACATTATATAAACGAATTGCATGCAAAGTGCTGTCAAGGTCTATCTTGATGAGAAAAAGGTAGAAACTTTGGAAAATGCTGCTAGCACAGCTGATGATTTTTCCTTGACTCACATAGTTTCTGTGTAAATAAGTCTTCCTCTCGTCAATTATTTTGGTAAAAAAATAAGTCGTCTCAGTCTCATACGAGTACTTCCAAACCTCAATCTGGCACACCACGTTCAGAAATCTAACTCTGATAAGACTGATAAGAAATCCTTATCTCCTTATAAGAAATCCTTATCTCTTCCTATGTACATATATTGTGAAAAGAAATGGAACGTCATTACAGATAGCTACAGGTTAAAAAAAGCAACAAAATAAAGACTGAATTATTTCCAAATGATCTTATTTCTAAGAGATCAAGGTCAGGTTATTGTATTGAAAGCAATATATTGGTTTGGTAAAACAAGCACCAGTCTGATCCTATTATGTAGAATTAAGAACCATTCTCGTCGAAAGGTACTATATCACTTACTGGTGATTATGCCAGGCTTATCCTAATTAAAATATTAAGGTCACTTTTCTAAATAACTGCCGAATATTTTAATCTTTGTCAGTGTTTAGTAATGTTTTAGAAAGTAACAGACAAATGTTTGTTTGTTGTAGTGGCACTTTTTTAAATAGTGTGACCTGGGATTTTGTTAAATATTTTAACTATCGGCAATTACTATGCTCTAATCTCGGTACTACTGGCTGTTATAATTAATTAACGTGTACAATTTCTGTTATGCTCGTTAAAGATAAGGTATAAGAAATGTTCCTTTTCTTAAGGTGGGGTGAGGAGAAATCTACTTTGTCGATTTTAGGTTTTATGTTTCCATCATAGTCGTTTACACTGCATTTTGGCAATATGACTTCATATGAGTACAGCAGAAACGATCAGTATTGCAACTGCCAACATGTGAAATTATTTAACAAAACGTTCCTGGCAATTCAAATCAAAACAAAACATATAAAATAATACTTCTTGAATTTAACCCATGCTAATTTCTGTGAAAACAACCGCCAGATTCGTGCTTACTTTAATTCACCACTCTAATATTCCGTACAATACGCAAAACATTGTTGTATAGTTATCGGATCCACCAAGAATAACATTTTTATGCAGCCTTCTTTTACACACTGCATATCCTATCAGAGACTGAACATCTTGCTCGCAACAGAGAAACTAAGATGTGGTCCTACCACGAGCGACGGCAGGTATCAGAAATATTTTTATTTTGATCTTTTAATCTGTCAATTGAGGATGAGTCCAGACATCAAAACCTTTAAGGCATCTTTTAGAGGTAAACGGTACATTATCATATATCTTTAAAACATTTGCTGATAAATCGACCAAAATTATATTAAGTTGTTTTGAAAGATCCAAAATTCACCATATTTACAATAGGTGCTTTTGAATTTTCTTTCTCCAGTTGTGATCGAGGAGAGCATTGCTTTAAAGTTTGAGAACGCACTGAACAAAACAATGATTGCACTCCAAAAATAAAATAGTTAGCCTTGAAAGACGTTCATCCTCAATCCATTGATCTCTCGAACAAATGGGAAGCTACCTCCACGAAACAACAGATACAACTAGCATGTTAGGTTTGATTTTTACAAGGTTTGAGGACTGTTACATATTTAGAAAATGTCAAACCATACATTTTATCATCTGACCTTCTGAAATCAACCAATAGTAAACTGAACCATCCATGAATAATGGTCTTGTGAATCCAAGGACAACGTAGACATAGCCACAAGCGGCTGTAATGTGTGATAATTGTGAATCCCTTGTTACCGTTTGACCTTTCATGGACATTTATGACGTCCCTAATTAAGGGAAACATAGCCGAGTAAATCTGATAACAAAGAAACTTTCAGTTATCCAACAGAAACCAAACTGGCATCCTGACCTGTGGTGATCTTGATCTTTGATCTGCCTGTCCCTTCTATCAGCAGTGATCTGACCTTGAAAGAAGAGCAATTAAATGCACAACAAAACCACCAAGATTGCAAACCCTGGTACTGTAAGTTCAGTTTTTATGCAGTGAGTAACAAACTTTGAAGTCTGATTGGTTTTTCTTTTATAAGATTGTCCTAATAACATGGAAGCTGCAAACTGGTATTGGCAGCGAGAGAAATATTTGGACGGAAAGCCTACCAAAAAGTGTCGGACTGCCCCATCCTGGAAATCGGCTCGAGGACAGATACTCCTCTGGTTCCTAGATAATAATGTGGCGTGTTATCGTACGCGTATATAGTTCTATGGCGTGGATTGTACCAAATCATTCACGGAGGTTTGAAGCTCGAATTATTTTCGCACTGTGCATCCCTGCATGCTATAAATATCCTATTGGTACTGTTTCTTATTGAATTCTATTTGCATTTAATTCAATATATTAACTGCAGCTGCCGAATTATTTCATTTGTTCTTTTTATGTACCATAGCTATTTACATTTGCTTCCATTTTGCTTTGTAACCAATTGGAATCAAATCACAGTTATTAGTTCCGGTTCAGTACGAATGTAGTCCCATTATATTTTAGAGCATTTGGTCCTCCGTCATTTTTGGTGGTGATACAAGAGTTAGATTTAGGTATTAATAGTGTTGATTTAAAGGTAATAGTTTATTCTTTAGAATTTGAGCATTATGGTGTAGTCTGTGTGCATCTTGGCGACAGTACACAGTTAGTAATGAGGCATTGATTATGATCGGTAGTGAAATCTGTGACCTATTGTAAGGTGCTTTGTTTATAGTCCAGCCTCTCAAACTTTGCCGGATAACCTGTGACAAGAACTTCACCGTGAGTTCGTTTTGGAAGATACTTCAGAATAGGATATAATTTATTATCATTTGTACACAACGGAAATTTCAGTACTGAGTAACAAATGTAGAGAATATATAGTAAAATTAATCGTGATATGATTCCAGTTGGGTTATGTTCGGTATACGTTATATGCTACTAACCGCAAAATTCGCGCGTTGGGATCGTAATGGTTTCTGTAGGTTAGTTTTTATGGATATAAAAGCATGCATTGTGAGCGTTCCGGCAGTTTTGTCCTTGGCCATCTATCATCTAAAAGCCACAGAATCCAACATTTGTCAGAATCGTTAGAAGATAGTCCCAATGCCAGAATTTTGTTAATATTAAAGATAATTACTATCGATTCCCATTTAGAAAAGGAAGTGAACCCAAGAATAATTGTAGTTACTCCAAGGTTGCAGTTACTCCCCTTTCCAGTTGTGGAATTGAAACTAACCAATATCTATATTTGCTTGACTATTGGATAGCATACAAAAAGTGCTTTGTTTATGTCTCTCTATCTCTCTTTCTCTCGTTTGTCCAAATTTGTAATATTACACCAAACTGGACAGCTAAATCAGAATTACATAACACCAGCTTTGATGTGAAGTTGTTGTTTCCATATATGTATCAGCTAGCTTAGAATTTCTGTAAAGAAATCAAGACGGAAACAATTCCACCTCGACCACGTTACAATATTATGTATCTATGGGTGGGAAACTTTGGATCTGGCCTTAATTCAGGCGGCCTACCATCATGGCTGCCGATTGCAGCCCTTTGCTCATTATATTACCTAAAATCCCTATCAGGCAGATAGCCGCATTACTCTCTCCGACACTGCCAGAGGCCGCCATGACTCTGGGCCACCTGACCGAATGGCAGATCCATTTTGTTTGGCCAAGATCAACAATGCTAATAAAGCACGAGTTAGTCTACATATCTGGCAATCCTTCACTGGAAAATATACAATAAGATTAAAACCATTTCCATTTGTATTTAAATTGTGGTATCTGTTTGTTTCAGCACTAAGCGGGTGAGATTTTCGACTAGCAATATAGATATGTTTTAAAGCGTTTCGTTGATCTTAGTCGTGATACTAGTATTACTTCGGTTTAAACAATACCGTAAAATACAGATACACTCGGTTATTCAATGTGGCAAAGTGACTGTTAATACCATAAAATACAGTTACACTCGGTTATTCAATGTGGCAAAGTGACTGTTAAACATACCATAAAATAGAGTTACACTCGGTTATTCAATGTGGCAAAGTGACAGACAATTTCTGGGAAAGAAACATACTACCCAGACTCGTCGCAAGCCTCTGTAAAAAAATCCGCAGGTGTCTTGCGACAATCACTGCCCGTATAAAGTTTGCAGACGATTTACTCCATGTTGTTTGAATGACATAAAACTATATTTAGATTAAAGGAATCTTATATGATACCAATGCAGTTTGTTTCACAAAGCACGTGTTAATTATGGCTTGTCACCATGAATAACTTGTTTATTACAAACGTTCTTGGCTGGCATTTCTTTGACATTCTACTGGGCCTAAAACGTGACGATCACTTTGTCATTGAAAATAATAACTCGCATGTTATTATCTTCCTGTATTTTGTTATCGCTAAAAATGTTTTGAATCGGATATAGTCAGCTATTAAATTGAGACCCATAAATAATGTAAACCCACTTAACCCCAAACTCCCCTGCTCCTCTTACACCTTCGAGCTGCTCAGTCAAGTATTCTATTACAAGACCAAAACACTTTATTTTGATGATTTGTGAATGAATGGACGTCACTCGATGGGGGTTTTTGACTGTAAGATATGGATGTATTGTTTACGCGTAACAACGAAACAATGATATTTTTATTTTTTTTAAAAAACACGAAAAAAACATTATTGTCTTCGCAGTGGCAGCTTGGTGCACAGCTTGCGTGATTAGTGCCTGACACTTTTAGGCTTTCTATTGACTTATAATCTATTACGTCATTTCTTTGTCATTGTAACACAACACCCACCCGGAACATATGTGCTATATATTCTACGCTCACCCGACTCTAGGCAATCTAATTTAAAGCGCGATTGCGACAAGAAGGAGTTTGTTTTTAAATCTTAGTTCAATCTCGGGTAAAGATTTAAAGCTGTAGACTTTGTGGTTGGAGTACATAAAGGTATAGAATTTAGTTCACGATAGGAAAATTCAGATATTTTGTTTCCATTCCTTTTTTTCGTAATGGCAACTATATGTTCAGTTTGCGTGATTCTTGCCTGCGTACTGGCAAAGTCCGTTTCCCAGACTGCTCCGAAGTGCCAGGAGTTCGGAACGCATGAAATCATCCCAAAAGATGACTGTACCGGATGGTATATATGTGTCTGGGGCCAACTCGTGGAGATGCCAAATTGTCCCCAAGGATCTGTTTTCAGCAGATCTTCACATATCTGTGTTCCCATCAACAGTATATATGACGACTGCCCTCTACGCATGCGAGTTATAACGACCAAACAAAGTGAGTATTATTTTTCTCAAGATGAAATGTGCAGCGTAGTGTAGCAATGTTTCATGTATTCAATTGAAAGTGTTTAGAAATTATATAATACAGATGGCGCTTCGAACACAAGATGATTCTTACCGATGTTCATTTACATCGGCTGAGGACAACTATGAAAGTACGATTTGCTCGTAAGAAGGGAAATTTCCATCTAATATATTGTAATTAATCTGAGCAACTCTATGTAATAAAACATCGTTAATTTAGAATTTGAGTGAGCTTAATTTGCTTTGCTTTGATTTATTTGTATTTTTAAACATGCGGCCTTTTTATTTGAAGCAAAATGTCACAAACAGAAAAAGAATATATTAACTGTTACTCCAACGAACTTTCTCTAGAGTGAATTTTAACTTTGCATATAATTCAATGTTCGGCTGGAAGGGCAAGTTTTCTCTCTCCATCGTGACATTTCAAAGTTTTAAAAGCTCGTTCAGTTTATAAAAGCATAGGAATTTAGAATCAAAATAAAGTCTTTCACTTCAATACAATTTGTAATCGATCATAGTGTGCACTAAAAACAAAAGCATCTAAAACAAAATCGTAATAATTTTGTCAGGGTAAATGTTTATAATTAACAACATTGCTTCCATGTTTTGAGCGTTTCAAGAGCTATTCGCCTTGTAAATATTTTTCACTAAATTACAGAGTGTTTTCTGGTTTTGAAACTACTTCTACACATTTAAACTTCTTTGGGCATTTCCGGACCCCAAGGAAAAATTAAAAGTTTCAGCTTGGGCAAACGCAAGTTTGTTATGTACTTGCCTGCGAACGAGTCAATAAACCCAACAGAGTGGGAGAGAGCGAGTATATGTCGCACTCAGTTCCTAATGTTGTCTATTCTGCTAATTGTATAATCTGCAATCTCGCCACAGCACGTGTATCGGCACCTTTATTTAGTTTTTGTATTACTGTATTCTACTGTTTCATAAACGTCCCCAGTTTATTTCGTCCATCAATCCTCTGTTTCACACAATACACTGTCAAAGTTTGTCATTTCCATAATGTAAAATTACACGTCATACAGCAAAACAATACGTGGATAAAAAAAAGATATCTCAAACTATTCTCAAAAGTTGACATGCTTGAAATATTTTGATGCATGTCGCCGATCTCAAAGTGCCTATGTAACAATTGTCAAGTAAATGGATACACAAAAAGTGTTCACAATTCATTTAGGAATGCGTATAAATAAATCATCACAAAGCTAAAGTTTCATTATTATTCATAAAGGTGAAACGACGAGTCTTTCATGGCCAATTAAGCTTTAAGTGGAATAGTAAATAAAGATAAATGCTATGATATATTACGAATGCTTAAAATTACGTTCACCTTTCTTCTTTTTTTTTGTTGGTATATTTATTTTTTCAGTTTCATGGTCTTTTACCTAAACATCTCTCTTGGTCCCTCTCTCTTAAAAAATCTAGCTTACCTTTAAACCGTCTCTATATGTATAGCTCTCTCTCTCTCTCTCTCTCCATATGACTCTCTTTGTTATTCTAGATATATGTGTATTCTCATCCTTCGTTTGTCTTTGGTGTTTTTTATCGACATATCTGTCTATGAGGGATATTTGAAAAGTTTTGTATATTAGTCCAGTGACATTAACATTCAGGCACAGGTGCCTGGACGACCGGGCTTTTTGCTCAGAAAAGCAATGTCTATGAATGTCTATGAAACTCTCTTGAGAGTCGACTAAGTTGAGCAATTTCTGCTAGCTGCATGTTTTCTCCTATCCAAATTTACTACTATTTTCTCTTGAGTCGAATTCAAAGATTCAAAACAAATAAATCTATGTTCCATCACTAGTGACAATCTCATTAAAACATCTGTGGACATTCCTTTCACAATTGACGAGTACCTGTTTGTCAATTTAAACCAAACTCTGTGTTTGATTAACCGTCCACAAATGCGGAATCCATCTCCCAGAAATATTTCTTAGCCTCAAATGATATTTCAAGATATTAAAAACACTGACCATATTACAAGCAACTGACGAATTAATGCTTCTGATTACAGAAAGATCCTCCACTGTAGCTCGAGCATCTTCATCCCTTGTCCCATTCAAAGCAGTCACACCCCTCTCTCCAAATGCAGACAACGGTCTTCGAGATCGCGGGTCATATTCCATGGATTCGCGGCCATCTTTTAAATGATGAAAGCACCTGAAAATTTTTAGGTTATGACAGGGAATTACATCTGTAAATTTTATCCAAGTCGGCGTACATATCAGTCAGAGAGTAGTATCAGAGCGCTTGGATTTTACAATATGCTCCTTGTATAGTAGCAGAATTGTTCTCATCTGATGTCTTAGGCCAGTGTCATTTAAGTGTTTAATGTTGCTTTTTCTGCGTTTATTGTGGTATAAACAATTAGTTCCCGAATTTACGACGATTTATAGCACAATAAAAGTAGAAAAAGCATTATCAAATCTTTATTATTTTTAATTAATTTTTTTTTTCATTTTGCCTTTTTCCAAATATTTCGTCTGAGTTTTAGAGCTTTATTTTAGTGTGTGAATACTGTTCCGTCTCTATGATCTTAAATTAAGTAACAGGAAAGAGCAAAAACCAACAAATTTTGTAAAATTCAACAAATAATTTATTTCCTTAGAATACAAAGTGAAAATTTCAAAGAAGTGACAGTATTGTGAATTAATCTCAACATAGTCCTAAATGTTCTGTCACAAGTCCAAATGTGTAGAGTATTCCAAAAGAATTCCTTTATTGTTCCGAATCAGTTTCAAAATTTATGTGATGATGTGCCACTATCCTGAAATAATGTTGATATACTAACAGTCTTGATGTATCACAATGATATAATAAAATATTTCCTTGAATGAATTCATAATAAGTCGAAGATATTCTTTGCGTAAATTATCAATGAGCACTTTGTAATTCCAATGATTAGTATAAATAAATAAATAAAATAAACTCCCTCAACTACACACAACATGATTCCACTAAGACTGATGTTAAGATATGGAATGACTAATTCTGAAATAAACAACTTTTGTAAACAAAACTAAGACACAGTTTCAGAACCATGATGACGGTCAGATTAATGGAAATTGCCATCAAAATGTAAACCTGATTTGTTTCTAGAAAATTCTAAAGTCAGAAAGAAGGCTGTATCTAGACCTCAGACCTAGCAAATATGCTTACCTCCAAGTATATTTTGAGTATCCGAACTGTGAGAAAGGGTTCTACGTGAGAAATCTTACTATTTTGAATCGTTTTGATTTCTGGTCATCTGTTCTCTTTGAGAGAGTTACATAACTTTGGTTCCTGATCATCCTGCTATTGAACTGGCAAGTAACTAAAACTATTGTTGGTTCATTCGAAATGCTTGACAACTCAGCTTGTGAAATAGCCTCCACTTCCGAAAGCGCATTTTATATTGATTTGTCAATGCATACAGTGTCTTCATGAATGAAATTTATTTTATATAGCAAATTTAGCGAAAATTTTTCAGAATTCCGCCATTTTTGACGAAATAAAGGCCTGCAGAATACCAGGGGCACAACAGGCCTTGACCGACGTACATGCAACAACTTTATCCAGATTTGTATCAAATATAGTAAATAAAAAGTATTGCTATTTGATTCTGTCAAAATCAAGTTATTAAAGTTTCAGAAGAAGCAAATAAAACACCACTATTTCATCTCGTTTTGAAGGTATGCAGTGTGTAATCGTTCTCCTCGAGAGTTTTCATTGATTACTTTGCACGTGACTCTATTCATTTAAAAGCATAAAGTAGTTCTCCTTGAAGTACAGAAACAAAGGCAGCTCGACCTAATGAACTGGTTTCATTATGATCAATAGAAATCTTCGTTACATTTACCAACTAATGCAACGGCAAATATTTACCTATATAATGTCACATTCATAGAACTGTAGCTGTTATGCCTGCTGCACGTGCAGCTGCAGATCGTTTTAAAGAACATTAAACTGTCTATTACTCGACATTAAATTTATTGGCAGGTTTGAAACGTTCTTCCTACATGTTCGTATGTACATATATCTTAATGGGCATTCAGAATTATCGGCATATGGATTTTAGGTGCAAACAAATATAAAAGAATGAAAATATTGTTACCATTGTTACGTATCGGCTCGTTCAAAAGTAACAAAAGAAAAGAGTGAAGACAACAAGCTTTGTAAGTTTTAACAAAAATAATTTATTTCCCTAGAAAACACGATGAAAAGGTGAAAATATGAAATAGGATTTACTGTTTGTGAAGAAAATCCAAACATTTATCCTAGTACTGAAAAAATACAAGTTCTATCACTAAATAATTTTAACTGAATCCAGGTTCGAATCTTGATGACGTTCCAAGATGGAGGACGATGACGTCAG
>JAECUM010055200.1:0-24543 GCA_016617855.1 Megalonaias nervosa
TTTTCACAGGAAGCTTTTTAGGGGACACAGAACTTCGAGTCCCATTGGTTCCCGAATCTTCAAGAGTTGGAGACGGAATTGAGGCTGTAGCCGAGATAGTCGAAGTCGAAAGAAGAGTAGTCGTGGTAGAGAAAGTGGAGGAGGAGGAGAAGGAGTCAAGAGAAAGTGGAGGAGGAGGAGGGGAAGGAATTTGGAGAAAAGTCGAGGAGGAAGAGGAGAAGGAATTGGGAAAAATAGGTGAGAGAAAGGATACACCAGATGAGTAGAAATACAAGGACAGGTGGAAATCAGTCTCAAACTGCTAATCAAGTGATGCAATAGGCTTATTAACGGGTCGAGCGGAAGGAGTGTAATTGGGAATTTGAGTTATTTGATTATTGGATTGTTTTTAATTGATTATTGAATTGTTATTAATTTGTTATTCATTGAATTTCAACCTTTTTTGTATATTTAACCATCTAACCGTCGGCATTGCTGACTGGGGCCTCGGAGCTTTACATCTATCTTTCACTAAATTTAACTTCCAACAAAATAGAGCCCTTCTATAATAGTTTAAATAAAACATTGGGAGCACCCCACCCCAATCATAACAACCCCCACAGTCTGTTTGCCTGTGTGAGGTCAAAATTAAAAGTGAACAACAGACAACGCTCACACAGGGGATAAATGGTCATGGTGGGTAGAGACGAGGACGGGTGGAAAAGCTGCAAAGTGGGTTAGTGTGGCAAAACCCCCAGAGTAGTGCTACTCTTTCCTCTCGATCCTAGGTAACAGTTTAGAATGGGTTTCATACCATCTAACCTCTGGTAAAGGCACCATTGAGACTAACTTGAACATGCATGAACCTTAATTGTACAAACATGCACTATGACTTTGTGAGGATATACATCTTGACGAGTACTAAACGCTCATCACGAAAGAAGGTCACTCTCATCCATATTTTGTGTTTGGCTGTCTTTGGTTAAATGTTATGTTTTATGTGTATTCTACAAACTCAGTTCATGCTAGAATAGATAATCAAACTGAGTGTTTTCGTAATTTTGAGCCCTGACAAAATAGAAGGTCAATGTGACTTTAATTTCATATTTAACTTTGATAATTCTGAGAACAGTGTTATGTTTTTTATCCAAAGTTTAGAGACCTATTTATAAATCCATCCAAATTTCTGCAAAAAGAACATAACATTCTACAGTAAATCCATTGACTGGTTCCATTTTTCATGTTTTTAGTGTTAAACCACACTCAGGATAGGCTAGCTTACCTGCACATTAGTTGGTCTTTGCAACTGTAATTTTTTTTTTATCATTCTTGAAGAAGTGTTCTTTGTTTGTAGATCACTATTAGTTCTGCTTTGATAAAAGTTTTCATATAAGTATGTTCATTAAGTATTCCATTTTGATCTGTTAAAATTGTCCTATCATCCAAGGTCAATTACCTTGATATATTGTTAGCGTAATTCTTCTTTTCCATTCTGAGAAAATTTTTTTTTTCCACGAATCAATATGTCTAATAAAACGTATCTACCATCACATTACGTCTTATTCTTTGGATGAAACCTTCAATCTTATTTCTAAAAGAATGGCGATACCAGCATTATTACTAGATTTATAAAGAGCAATCTGAACCATCCTGGTTCAGTCTCTACTCGGCATCTTAAATGTTAGACGATCTGAAAGGACAGGTTGCTTGTATAGAACTAAGATCATTTAGCTGCTCGATGTAGATTGGCACAAAGAGGTAGCTTCCAAACCCGAAGGCGAAAGACACGTCGGTAGGAATAGCATTGACAGCGTCGAGCGTCGACACGCATAGTGGCAATGTTGGTGTTCTGTATACTCTGGTAGTATTTTTCCTCTCTTTGTCCGTCAGCCAGAGATCCTTGCAGACACCCACAAGATATCGTCTTCTTCAATGAAAGCCGATTTGTTTTTCCTTAGAGATTTATACTGAGTTTGTTTTAATGATAGATAGGCCAAGGCGTTTTACGGTCTTGCGGATGTTGTTAACCGGTGCTGATATGCCGACTTTCAAAACAACTGTGAATGTAGGCCTCTCTGTACCGGACACAATTATATCGTTACTACCGAGGTTGTGAAATCTAATAACAAGCAACTTGTTTTGCTCTATATAGCATGGATTATTAGTCACGACGACAGTACTCCAGGTTCCTTTAACACCAAACGAGCAGCGGAGGGGAAAGAATGGATGAAGTTTATTTTATTTAGATATGTTTGAGGTGATATTGATGTCCACGTGCTCTTTCTTCAATAAGCTAGCATGGGCTACATCACCAGCAACATATATTAAGTCGGAATTGATATTCATATGGACTAGTTCATTCACCCAGACGACCATCCCCTGCCCGACGATGAAACCACATTCCGAAGTAAAAGACACATAACTTCTGACTGAGCAACCGTCTTGAGCACTTGCAAGCCCATGCTGAGAGCAAGAACGAGTAAATTGGCTTTCTGCGTGAATCAGTCGGCTCTTTACGATGGAGGCTTAAAAACCACTTTACTGCAGTGTCATTCTTCCTAAAACGGCCAGCTGACCCTCCGCGAACTCTCAGAGCTTTAACATTAGATGGGTCATCCATACCAAGAATTTCTTAAAATGGCGTCTCCCTTCCGTGGGGCCTGTGCGCTCGAAAAAGTGTTGTCGCCTGTGCAGCATCACCAATACGCTGCAACGGGTCCTCCGTCGATTTCTTCATACCTTACCTGTGGTTCGCAAATTTGCAATTCTGACGCACATGGCGTTACATCGAGTTTAGGTTCGGGAACCGTCGCTCCCAGTCCTTTCACTTATTCGCCTTATTAGACGCTTCTGTTTGTTTCGTCTTTTGAATGACCGGAGTGCAAGCGATTTTTCTAGCCTTTTATCGTTGGAGATATGCGTTGTCGTCAAAAGTCGTTTAACATTGCTCGCACTGGTATTTCTCGGACACTGCCATAATCGTCTGCGCCTCCTCTATTTATGCATACAGGATCTGTGAAAAAGTCGAGTACGGTGCTCGCGATGAGGTGGGTCCTCTGACGTCATGCCCTCCAAGATTATGTTTCGTTTGTTTATTCCTCAGATTTTGTTCCATTAAAAATGCCCAAACACCACCTCCAGTTGTATATATTGTGCCCTCAAAAAATATTTGCTTCTCCACTGATTGTGTATATTGGGTTCTGTTCTTGGCACTGCGAGCCCCACCGCAATAGCATCCATGATCATTGCGGTTTTATTGGCGTCGTAGTCTTCGGTTTGTTCTGATGTTTGCACTTTTTGCATGGGATCGTTTGTGCTGCTGACACATTTTGAGCGGGCGCGTGAAAGCCGACCCCTTCATACTTCGTTGATACCGCCATACGCCTTTCAATGAAATAGTTCCATCATTTCTGGATCTGTAGTATAGATAACAAACGTTCGAACGAGTAATGAAGGCCGGCTTTCCCATACATATGGACTCCAACACGGCGTCCGGGTGGGTCAGTATCATGTTCACTGACTCATCACCTCTCTTATAATGACCCACTGAACATATCCCCTGTGGGTATTCTTGTTGGTATTCTTGATGAGAATATATCTGCAAGTTATTCCGCTGGGCGGTGAGTCCTACTGGGACAGGCGTAATGTCCTTTATGTCAAAGCACATTTGCGAAGATTATGTGAGATCCTAACCCATGAACTCTCGATACGTGTTTAAGATGAAGTACAAAATCAGCTACTCTGTTGGAGAGCACTAACATTCTTGGAAAATGCGGGTCCATCACCCCTATTTGCTACAGATGTTGAAATCCACGGCCACGAGACTGTCAGTAATAGAACTACCATCGAATGCACCGATACATCGTTAAAGGCTGTGTACGTATCTGACGACAAAATCTCGTCAGGGGCTAAGGTTACGGCAAACATTTCAATGTACGACTTTCAAAATGTTGGTGGTTTACTCTCAGCAAAGACATCGCCGTCAAAGGTTCCTGCTTTTGTTTCATTGACCTTCACCGGAGTTGTGGTGACGGAACACGGACATTGCTTTCAATCTGTGTACGCAGGATCTTAATGGCACACTCGACTGTACTGCTGTTCCGGCTAACGCCTCAGAAGAAAACCTTACAATTAGTATTGTTCCCGTAGGTGCTAGGGTCTTCACATCTATGGCAACGGGATTCTTAATCACTGTAATCATATTTGGTTTTCGTAATTAGAATAAATTAGCTTAAAACAAAGCCATGGGATGGGGGAGCAACCTGACATAGATCAGAAGAATGCATCATTAGAGCCGCCTGCCAAATACAGAAATCTTGGACAGAGCGTTGGAGGTGCTTGACACTGACAAGGAATTCAAAACACGGGTGCAAAATTATATGCGCCATCTTGGGGATGACACGTACAGATTGGGGTAAAACGAGGATGCAAAGCAGATAGACACCTAGCACGGAGACCACCCAAATCATCCTAAGCCAATATGCAGCCAGCTAGTGGTAATTGCACTTTCGCTGTCGAAACAGCCAAAAATAGTTGTTTCTAAGGGTCACAGGAACAATTGTTATTGCAGTGACAAAGTGGTCTTGGCGAAATGCCCTCGACAATAAGCTCTCCTTCTAGGTACATGGTGCCCACAATCACAAACCTCGTAAGCAGAATTTAACAGATATATTCGAAGTAGGAGCTCTCTGTCGCATCACGATGCACCTGCTAACAGAGGATCTGGTATTTGTGACTTTTGCTGAGTGAGTTGGCAGGGACACTGAAGTCCGTGTTATTTCCAGATGTAGTGATATCAAGTTCTCTGACCGCCTTCTTAATCCGTACACAACGGCGACAAAGCTAAACACAATCTCCAAGGAACAGTTCAAATTTGTCCTAGACGAAGCAGACAAATATATGGCCATGAAAAATGAAATATGTTCTTACGCACACAATGCACACTCTACGGTTGTAATTGACCAAGTGGCACAAAAATTTAATTGAGTCTGAAGGTTGGTTCGAACACACACGAAATTGAATGCTTTTACATCTGACTAGATTTTCCAACACTTGAGATTGGCAAAGCTAACAAACTACTTAATCGTTACTTGTTTTGGATACAGCTTCAGAATATGAAAAGAATTTGAAGAAAAAACCCAACAAATATACTAAAACGTAAACTAGATGGATGCCGCCATAATAAACGTGTGTTATCTAGTACGATTTGATTGATAAAAGAGTCAACATAAAATTGCTTGGAGTAAATCTCTGAAAAAAATTGATGTAGATTAACCTATATTAACTCTAAGCAAACTATGTCTGTCTATATAATCCATTGGTACAAGTGTGGAAAACGTTTCTAATTTGAAACTTTATGTTATCCAAGCCCGGCAGAAGACCGAATTTTTCTTAAGATGATTTTCAAGTTTATAAAGACAAATATTTCTGAGATGTGAAATAATAATTACAATATATTTAAAATAAGCTGCTTTTCTCCCGACAAAAATGATACAGACAGCGCAAAGTTTATATGGTGTCAACATACGTTATAGATATATTATAGAGCGTATTTTTATGTAGATGATGTCTGCCAATCTGTATGTGGCATGCCATTCCATCCAAAGTCTTACAACTGCATGCAGCTTGTTTTCAAAATTTTAGCAAACAGAATCTCTAAACATTTATTAATTTTTCTTTTATTATTGGCAGATTACAGTACTCTGGTACACCTGCTATCTGTTGTAGTCTATTAGGCGCGATTTATAGCTAGCATATTTACCTCTACCAATAAATGATGGAATAGAGTGATGTGCGCGTGGCCCTTTTTGAGCTAACTCCCAAGTGGCGGCGAATACTCGTGGTAATTTGGGGACTAACTTTCAGCTGGAGCCAAATATTTGTAGGAAAGAAAGTATCGAAAGCCGATTTGGATAAGTATTTAGATGTAATTAATTTCAATATCGAATAATTTTGAGTTGGTTTCATTGTTTAAAAATGGTAGCAAATCCATGGAATATGATCACATTCTGGAAAACCTTTGTCTACTATTGGTGAGCGGATAAGTAATTGCTGCGAAGGGGGTAACTGATGAAGATAGTCAATATACAGTAAGAGATAATTATATTGTTACAGGCAACAATTTGTAAGCGGTTTAAAATATTGAAGAATAATCTGAAACGCGGGACGTAATAAAGTTGGATCGAACAAACAGAGACCACACTACGCATTTGTGAGTGTGTATTTGAAGGTCATTAAGTTAATGTGTTGGTCAGTAGCTTTGGATTTTGGTCAGAAACAATGAGTATTGGGTTAGTAAGAGCGGATGTTGGTCATTAACACCGTGCATTGGTTAGCAAGTGTGGATGCTGGTCAGTAGGTGCGGATTACGGTCAATGATTGCACGTGATTGTCATCGGATTTGGATGCTGGTGCTGGTTAGTAACACTGTGTACTGGTTAAAGTTGGTTATGGTCAGAATATGGGGTTATGGTTAGCAACGCTGTGATTAATCTGTAAAAGAGTGAGTGTTGAATGGTGATAGTGATTGATTTTCTGTCTCAAAGTGGGCGATAATCCTCATTACTGTATCCTCTAACTTTACATCCTACTCTGGCATATCAGTTAGAAGGCGTGAGTGATGCTTAGTAACACTGTGGTTGTTAGTAAGGAACGGTTTTAGCAGATGTCGATGCTGGGCTGAAAGACTGTGTGTTGGTCATTAGGTTTGGTTGGTAGTCAGTAGATCATGTGCTGGTCAGGAAATGTGAGTGCTTTTCAGCAAGACTGTAATGATTAGTAACCGTGG
Organism: Megalonaias nervosa; assembly: GCA_016617855.1. Lineage (NCBI taxonomy): Eukaryota > Metazoa > Mollusca > Bivalvia > Unionida > Unionidae > Megalonaias > Megalonaias nervosa. The sequence goes on from JAECUM010055200.1 coordinate 6,767, forward strand.
GCGTATCAGGTCATTATGTATATGTCCTGGTCAGTGCATGTGGATGATTTGCACTGATTAATATCCCTTCGTGTTAGTCTAAAGGTACGGATGTTGTACAGTAATACTGTACTGGTTGGCAAGCATGGGGTGTTGCTTAGTAGATGCTAGTGCAGCTCAGTAAGATTATACTTGTCAGTATGGGTTCTGGTGAGTGGGCTTAGTTTTAACATTACATTTCTCCTTGTTCGCACAAGGCGCATCATATTAATCATATGGATATTTTAACATTCTTTTTCCATTTATTAACGTGGAAGAGTAATTCTTGGTTTTAGCCAGTTCCCATATATTTACACAGTCTGAAGAAGACACTTGAATCCAGCCAATGACACAAGCAAAATCAGACGATTTCCACTATCAACGTCTGAAATACTAATCTGATACAGTTGTCAATACACTTTCAAACATTTACAATAAACATTGTTGAATAGGTAATGTTAAAAATGTCCAGAAGTTCAAAATGACCGACTCTTCCCCTGTGAAAAACATTTCCTGATTTTGCAAGCTTGCTTCAATTGAAAGCATTATAAATTCAATAGAATTATGCCTATGAAAATATGAAAATACTGAATTATCACAATAAAAAGCCGACACCTTCTTCTCATATTTCACTGAGGGTCTACCGTGTCAGCAAACTAAGAAAAACACAAAATTGAAAGAGTTTTAACTGTTTTGTCTATACGAATAACATGAGGGTATCTATCTATCTATCTATTCGTCCGTCCGTGTATGTATGTATGCATTTATGTATGTATGTATGTATGTATGTATGTATGTATGTATGCATGTATGTATGTACTCAGGCGCCAGTTTGATAAAGCGTTATAATTTGAGTATGTCTGCAGCTATAACATCTGATCCTTCGCAAATTGTCGTATAGTTATGTTTACACAATTTCTAAATGCTCACAAGTGTCATGTAAAACGTCAGTTCAAATCTGAATGAAGATTGTTTTTCCATACGCAATAAGTCCGAAAATTTGAGCTGATAACTGTAATAGTGAGAACTGTATATTGAAATCACTTTGGAACTATGACATTCATTTAAATTCTCATATTATTAGTAGATGGAACAAATTACTCTTCAAATGTGCCACTTAATTTCATTCTTAACAATGCAGGGCACAGTCCATTGTTGTAGATGTGTCTGTATACTTGTAAATATGATATATATGTTCTTTTATGTTTACAATGTTTTACTTTATATCCGTATTTTAATTTAGATGTATAGACTATGTAGTCTGAAATAAAGAATTCTTATCTTATTGATTACGATCGCAGTGTTTCGAAGTTTGACGAACGCGAGATCATGCCAGACTGATCTAATCAAGGAAGACTTCCTGGTCAAACGTTTACTCATATTTACAGTTTGTAATGCACTCTTTCCACAACCATTGCCGATACAAGTTTTATCTCTTGTTACACCATTTAGATTGTGCTATTTGCATGCAGCTTTTGACTGGCAATATCACGATATCAAGTATGGACTAATACAATTTTACTCATCCTTAGAGTCCTGTCTGATATATTAGGTATCACATGTTTACATCTTGTTACATAATCCTTTTTTACACAAACACTTTCTCTTATCCAGATGTATTGTTGTGTCTAGGGTTTCCTTTTATCACAAGTCCTATTTGTCACAAATCATATATCCTCACATGGTGTCTTCCTTCAGACGTGAAAACATTAAACGTAAATGATGCGCCCACTGAAACTTTTGGGTAACCAAACAACAAACCTTTTGAGATATCTGGCTGTGTTGCGAAGTCTGCATGACTGGAGTTTCTTAAATTTGGTTTTATTTCGACCAAAAGGCGTGATCTAAGTCAGAATGTAAAATAACACCCGCTTCATGCAGGCAAATGTAATATGTTATATGCCTACGTTATATATTTCAACAATCTTGATGGGGGTTAGCTAGCATATACAAATAAAGGGATACAAATTGGCTCTGAATATATTAACATACTATCCCTACACATACAACTTGATAGTCGAGATACTAGTTTGATATCTACTAAAATCACCTAATAATTAATGTGTGCATAAACTAATCAGAAATCAATATGGAAGTGAGTGAATTTGTCACAAAAATCATTTCTGCTGATGAAAGGTTAATCATACTTGTTACAAACAACTTTAGAAGGACAGATGTCGAATAAATTGAAATGTGTGGTGTTCTAAAAATGTTTCCGTTGAAATACACTTCAAGTATACCATAGACATTCTCAGGTTGTTTAAACCTGTTAACAAGTATATACCGAAAGCACTCTGTACACCTTGACACATGAAGGACATTGATAAGTAGGCTTGACCCTGCGATATCACCTAGGAAGTACATACGTACTAAAGCTAGTCGGTAACATTTCTGAGGATAGCATATAACGAGCGACTGATAATGCCCTTGAACTTCAATTATCACATCGATAGGATACATCGAGAAGGGTAATTCATATACAAGCTGCAATGATGCATATATTACATGCACAAAATAGTCAGCAAACATACCTGGTTTTCTTCGATGAAATAAATATGCAGTTAGTTTTTAAAAAAAACAAAACAAACAAAGCCCTAACAAAAACAAAACAAAAGACTTTGAATGCACCTGATATGAAAAATTTTATCCTCTTTTTTTTTAACAACACCTGAACAATCTAATATCTTTGAGACAACAAGAAGATGAGCACTAGTTTCTTATTGCAAATGGTAAGAATTTAAATTTTGAATACTGTTGGCTCTCATCCATCGGAATGCTATTTAGAAAAGGTTTATAACAGAGTAACAGAAATACATTTATATCTCATCTCTACTGTTGTTGCCATGAATTGTTTAGATCAGGTAGTCTGATCATGGTTTATCAATTTCCTCTTAAATCTGAAACGCAGTGGGTTTTTTTTTTTGTTATTTAAAAATCTGATTCAAAGTTTTCATCTCACTTTTTGTAGTTACATGTGATACTGGGGGCATTAGCACTACGCCATAGATTTTACATGAAATGACAATTGAATTACAACGGAAATTCCTGTGTTAAACTTGTCGATAGATTTTACATTAAGATAACACTTGGGGGAGGTGGAAAACAGTGGAAAAATCCTACATTGAACTGTTTTAGTTGTGGTCCATTTCTATAATGAAAATTGTATTGGGTATAGCAGGAATGGTAATGTTAAAATATCTAAGTACTATCCAACACACTTTTTGATTACACCTAAACACAAGCCTAAAGGAGTGCTATCCAACACATCATTTTCAACTTACTATCCAATACCCACGTTTTTGAATGAGGGATTAATGCTCCTGATGTTGCTGTTGCTATTGTCATTAAAAGAACAGGTTGTTGCTTCTTTTTCTTCTCCTCTGAAACTTCCATTTTTCCTTCTTCACCTCTTCCCCCAGTAAGATGACTACTAACTTTAGCTGTTTTGAAATGGCACATTCCGCTCTTGAATTCTGTTCTTTTGGGAAGTTGCTTCATATATCTCACTTAGTCTAGAATATGTTGTACATGCTTAACTGGATGTTCTTTTTCTTATTCTGGTTGCTTACTCTTCTGAGTTGGTAAGAGAAGGCAATTGCCAAGTCTGTCTAAGTTTGAAAATGAGTCATTTCCGGTCATTCTACCATGCACGACTATATGAATAATTGCATGCATGTAGTGCTAATTAATTATTGCTGACCGTGAGGGCCAAGTTGGAAAAGCATATACTCTTTTGTCGAAATTGGGCCTATTTTTGGGTGAGTCTGGATGCAAATTATATTTTAGGACATATTGTAATAATTATATATTTATATATATATATATATATATATATATATATATATATATATATATATATATATATATATATATATATATATATATATATAGTTAAAATTTACTTATTTTATTCAAAGTTGGAATTCAGTGTACATAGTGTACATAATATTTTCGAAAACTATGAACCAATATGTGAGTGAGTTACCCTTAAATGTGCTCTAATTTATGTTCCACAATTAGTGCTGCAATCATAGTCTTATATTGGGGAGGGAGGCTGTTAAAAGTATTAGAAGTGTACTATTAAAGAGTTGTCATTGAAAAGGGTGTTCAAGAGTCAAATAGAAAACCGCATGCAGCAGGCACTTTTGAAAGCAATCTCAAGATGACACTGGGGATTTCAGCTCTTGAGATATGGATCGGTGGTTGCAGGTTGTTTCGCCTCCGTCTGCCATTTTTCTTCTCCAGGCTTGCGGTACGCTCTCCATCCGCTTCGTCCGGCTACAATGTATTGATTCCTGCTGGCTATCATTGCTTTAATCCGGTGATCATATTTTAATAACCATTACTTTCCACTTGTTATCCTTGACTTCGACAGTAGGTTAGATTGACTATTTTCTTATCCGTGTTGGCTGGCATGCGCAGAGAATACTCTCACTACCATTTTGCAACAGAGCGATCTTATGCTGCACAAACCACCATATAAAAACTAGAGCTGGGTACCACAAAATATTTTGTACCGTGGTATACAGCGGTATTTCTGAACGTACCAGAATACGTACCACATTTTACCGCAATGATAACAGCGACCAGCAATTAATTTTTCCTGGGGCAGGGGCCTGACACTTTTTTCCCTGTCTATCAATAGTTGAAAAATATTTTGTTCTGATTTGTAGCAAAATAACACCATATTATATCCATGATATTATTTGGAAAAAATATTAATTATCTTGAGATAAAAGAAAAGAAAATGTTTTTGCTCAAAAGAATTCACAGCCACCTCTCCCCTCAAAGAAAATATTAAATGGCCAACATTATGGCAGATTTATTTGTTCTGTGTATGTTAATTGTTGTATAAATTGAAATCTAAAAGCCTTAACTAAAGTGGAATGATTAATCTTGCACTATATCTGATACTGTTAAAGACATCGTACTGACATTAGATAGCCTATTGATAAAAATAGGAAGTGTTGATACTAAAGCCAACAATTTACTAGTGTAACAAGATAACCGGGTTGATGGTCGGATTATAGCAGAACACTTTTGATGGTGACAAATACAATATTTATGAATGATTCAATGAAAAAAAGACTGATTCGTGCGCCAACAAAATCCAAATATTGGATATGTAACAAAATATGCACGAACCAGATAATATTGCAATTTAAATGAAATGGGTACTGATATGCAAGAAAAAACCCTTTAATAGTAAAAAGATACAGTGATTAATGATTCAAAGTGATTCCACACAAACAATGGAAAAAATGATAATGCGTAAACATTGACAAATTTCACATAAAAATAATATTGTTCACTCAGATGGTAAAATATGACGTGTTTTCACTCAAATAGTGAAATATGATGAGTTTTCACTCAAGTGGTGTAATATGATATGAAATATTGGAAAATATATCTTGTGGAGTCGTACACAAATCTGAAAGGTCTTCTCATCCCCAACGCTCTGTTGAATGGTTTTGAGCCACCAAGAACGGTCTGCCCCTCCTGGTCTGCCTAAAGATCCGCATAATCTCTTGTTCTCTGCAGACCCGTTGGTCCAGAAGCCTTGGTTCTTCACCACGTGATGACCTTTATCTTCTTCCGGGCCAACGTCACCCACCGACAGCAGCACACTGGGTATAACACAACATAATTTAGCACCACGGCTAAACAACACCTACAATACGGTGCATATACGGAGATACAGCATAACTATCAGTCCGTCCCTCCTTCACTCCTTCAGCACTACACTCTGCATTCACCAGTCACCATTCATCAATCACCGGCCATCCATTAATCAATCACCAATCAGTCATTAGTGATCAATCAGTGATCAATCAGTCAGCTGAAAATATATCCGAATCCGTATACTACAAATGACACGGTCAGGTGTAAAAGCACGTAATGACGTTGTGTACTGTAAACTTGAGTTGATTTTATACAAATTATCGGGACTACTGTGCAAGGTGATAATCAGGTTCAGAAGTGAACTTGTATCTGACAAGAATCTTATAGTACTAAATGTAACACCTCTTCCATAATAAATACAACATTATTGCGAATATAATCTTTCCGTTAAGTTACATACAGGCAAAATAGGAAACAGACTATAACATTGCATTATACGACACAAGTCGGAATTACCTAATATACAAGATAAATGTGACAGTAAAACAATTATATCCTATAATACTAGCATGAAATAATATTTAACTCACATACCTCTACAGCTGGAGATCGCGCGTCATAAAGTGGGCTGCTCACTGACAAGACTTCTCGTAATGTGATGTTTTACTCTCCGATGAGGTAAATTATACACAGGCCATATAGAAATACACTACCTGTGCGCTCAAGGTATATCGGTTTTCCCATCGTAATCACTTTGCCTGTGCAAAATGGGATGAACCGAACTCACCATTTCGATATAATATACGATATACATAAACCAACCTCGGGTAACGCTGTACACAAAAAAAAAAAACACCCTCGGGTAACGCTGTAAACAAAAACGAAACCCGAGTACATGTATTTAATCCAAATAATAAATAAACGATAAATATATTATATTCCGTGACAGCTAGCTACACTCTTGATATTATAGGCAGGGAAACATTGAGTGGGATAACAATATCCGTCAAGACAGTTGTCAGAGAGAGACCAAGTAAACATAAAATACTTGCCCAACAAACGAGAAAATGAGAACATTACGAATAGTTCAGACAGAAAACAAGTACGGTTTTGAAAATCTTATGATGATTTGCATCCTTGTATAGGACTACATATACTTAACGTATTCACAGACACTAGTAAATAAATAAAACATGACATATGTTCCTTTAATTCGAAAGTTTTCATAAAAGTTGGATTAGCCCGAATATATTTCACAACCTTTCGACCGCGTTGGCAGACGTGACACGTGTAAATCATTCTGATTAAAGGATCATAAGTGTAAAGACAAGCAATATATGTGTTTTGTTTCGCGTGGGTGAAAATAACGATTTTGATGCAACGTAGGAATATCTCGATGCCGCAAGGCCGAGAAGCATGTTCCTACGACGTATCGAATGAGTTCATTCCTCCGATTCGGAACAAAGAGCTTATGTGGTTTTATATTTATAGTATATCCCAGTTTTAGTTACTTATTCGTTTCAGTCGTTTGTAATTAATACTTTTAAAAATAGGCATTTGGCGCTTTATGAATGATATTGTACAACCGTCTGAAAACTCCCAATGTTATTTCAGTAACTTGGGCTAGGGCTAGATATATACTGCGGAGTTGTATCATCGGTCTGTCTGCATTGCTGATATGGTGATTTACTCTTTGGCTTTGAATTTTGCATAAAAAAATATGTTGTATAGGACCTATGAACGGATTGAAACTGCAGTCACGGATAAGCGGACTTTTCCTTACTTCTGAAATGGAACATAGGTTTTGGACCAGTAAGTAACCAGTTTTCATACACCTTACTTACTAGTACTTACACACATTCTAATTCCAAGCAAATTTCATGGGCAAATTTCAGAGACTAACAGTATATTGAAGTTTATACAGAAAACTCATTATTTTACAGCACTTTCAAATTCACCCTTTCTATGTTTCATGGCAAGAAATGTTTAATGCATTGAACTTAAAGGTGATAATTTAAATACATATTTGTAACAAAATGAAGATCCAGTCTCTTTCTGACAGGCGGATTAGATTTTTAGGAACCATTTGGATATTTCTACAGGAAAATTCTAAACAATGTTGTTATGTTTATTCATCTCTTTAGTTTTTACATAAATAGCCGCAAGAATTTAAAATGTAAAGAAACATAAGTAGTGTAGTGGGTTACCGTAGACCCAATCATGCCAAAGAAGGAAAATCAGCCTGGGCGACTATGGCCCCGCGATTTAAAGACCCCAAAAATCAGCCTGGGCGACTATAGACCCAATGGGAATTTTGTATTAGCACATGTTGGGCCTGTATAGCTCCAAAAGGAATGGAACAGGTAAGGTGACGTCACGGTACTGGTCATTGGCAACAATGTAGCAAAGTAGTACCTTGTCATTGCTATAGACAAACACGAATCAGGAGCGTTCGTGTTTTTAGTAGAATAAGGGTTTTTAAATTTTTTTTTATTTAGGCAAAGTGAAAATTAAGATCTTTTCGAGGCATAGGAAGTGACCCTGAAAAGCGTCTTTGGGTTCTTCTTCTTTCATCTTCTCCAGTTCTTCCACCAACTTCTGATTTTCCCAATAATTCCTTTCTTCTTCTTCTTCTTTTCTTGTTCTGGCATCCAGTCAGGGTGTCCCAGAGCTCTAAATTTTTCCTGTATCTTTATCCAGTTCTGATTTAATTTCTCAAAGTCTTCTTTCTTATGTTGGTTTTCCTTGTCCTTCCTCTCTTTTGCCCAGGTCTCCTTGATCTTCTTGACTTCTTCTTCCAGTACTTTTCTCATTAGGTCTTCCGCTTTCTTGATATTGTCTAAGCCTTTTTTGACAAAAGGCCATTCTATTAAAGAGAAGATACCTTCCAAAAAAGATCCCACTTCAATGACAATATCCAAAATCTCCTTCAAGGTTCCTATTCTCACATATTTCGGATAGTTGAAGCCTCTCAACTTATCTGCTTCTTCCATTATTATCATTTGCAAATGATAACTTGCTGCTTTGAGTCTCGCCATAAAGTCTAGGCTGACTGGAATCCTCCACTCCTTTTGAAGTTTTTCCACCACATAGACTCCATCTACCATCCACCACCAACTATCTCTTAACTTGCTGATTAGATCCATTTTGCTGCTCCTTTTTATTCTGTGTAGAATGGCGCGAATGACGAACGCTATGCTTTTATATACTTCAAGCACGGACGTGAAGGAAAACATCCCTTACACTCACTTCACATATTATATACTATCCTCACCAACGAACGAGCAAGCATAAAACACACAAATATACTATCCTCACCAACGAAGGAAGAGAAGAAAAAAACACACAAATATACTATCCACACCAACGAACGAGCAAGCATAAAACACACAAATATACTATCCACACCAACGAACGAGCAAGCATAAAACACACAAATATACTATCCTCACTAACGAAGGAAGAGAAGAAAAACACACACACAAATATACTATCCTCACCAACGAACGAGCAAGCATAAAACACACAAATACACTATCCACACCAACGAACGAGCAAGCATAAAACACACAAATATACTATCCACACCAACGAACGAGCAAGCATAAAACACACAATATACTATCCACACCAGCGAAGGAAGAGAAGAAAAACACACACCCATATACTATTCACACCAACGAACGCGCATGCAAACACACACACACACACACACACACACACACACACACACACACACACACAAACACACACACACACACACACACACACACACACACACACATCAGTAAAGAGTGAGTGTTTATAGTCACACTACACTACATTCACACGAATTGGCAAATTGAATAGTCTCTCTTTTCTAGAGATCTGGTTAGCCCTGAGAAGGGCTGTTTTTTCAGAACTTCAGATGCACCCGACTAATGTCGGCACCTCCCAGGGCTGGCTCCACACATGCATCACCGGCTCCAGTCATTCTCCCAATTCACATTTGTGAATGGGAGCGCAGACGGAGCTTGAGTGGCTTCACTATCCCACTCCTCCGTTTGTGGGATAATGAAGACTTGTTCCCTCTGTCTTCTGTGGCAGACACGGGGATGAATATCTGGCCTCCTTACTTCCTGTGATACTGGTACTGGTAGCTGTGGCTGATGTTGCAGTGGTGGTGGTGGTGATGCTGCTGCTATTGGAGGTGTCCTCGTCTCAGGTTTCACCTCACACTGAGTTATCATGAAGAGGTGAGGCAAGATCCCTTGCTTTTTTTCTTTCTCCTCTTCTTTCTTCTCTTCTTCCTCCTTTTTCCTGACTTCTTCTTCATTAGCTTCCAATGTCAGCTCATCCAGGAGACGTCTGGCATTCTCCAGATGCATTTGGAGTTCCAACAGTTTTCGTAGTCTGCTGCTCATTTTAAAGTTGACGAGTCAATGATGGGTAGCTAGACTGACGATTGTGCCGCTTTATATACGTGAAGCACGGACGTGAAAGTAAACATCCCCTAGTACCCAAATTTACCATCACATGAAACGCGCGGACTTAAAAGCATTCACGTTGACTTTTTTACTTTTTACTTACAAACACAGACAGACACGATTGGACAAACAGAGAAAACAAAGGGTGGATTTTTTGTTTGTTTTACTGACAAAAGAAACGAAGTGCTTATAGACACACTTCTATTTTCTAATTACAATTTTGGCAAATTGAATGAGTCTCTCCTTTCGAGAGTATTGGGTAGCCCTGAAAAGGGCTGTTTTTTTTGTTAACGGGAGTGATGGCAATCTTTTTTTACTGTCTAAGATTGCGTCCCCGTCTGGCAGCAGGCTTTCCTATACTATACGGCCTGCTTCTGCGAAAAGAGAAAGAGAATTCTTTGGTGTCTACTCGACAGTCCACAAAACCTCTGTCTGGTTCTTGCTGCTGCTGCTGTTGTTGTTGCTGTTGTTCTTCTCTCTGCTTCTTCTGAAGTCTGTACTTCTCAGTCCATTCTTCTTGTTCTTTCTTAATTTTCTCTCTAAAGACCTCTTCTATGAGGTCTTGAGCTATGGATAACATCCTGACATTCTCTATCTCTTCAGGCTTCGGTATCAGGTTTAGCCTGACACGATGTAAATTGATGTAAGCTTCGTTCAGCTGGGCAAGTCTGGAAGGCATGTTCATAGGTTGACGAGTCAACAATGGATGGTCAGACTGGAGACAAACCCGCTTTATATGGTTCAAACGCGGACGCGATAGAAAACATCCCTACTCGGTTTTGGTGTCGGAACGCTATGGTAGCGAATGTCATGGTGAGGGATAGAGAGAAGTCAAAGAGCATATATTCACAGTGTTTTTTTGAAAACAAACGACAGACACATTTTTTTCAAAACACAACATTTTTTATTCAAGTAACAAGTAACAAGTCATAAGTCACAAGTAACATCAAACAAATTATTTTTGACAAGGTTGACAACGTTGAGAAATCATGTGAGATTTCCATTGATGGAAGTCATGAAGCCATTGATGTATACTACGTTTCCTAGCTAAAGACAAAAGATAACTATAATGGTCACAAAACCATCGATCTACTTTCTCATCGTTTCTAGAAGAATGACGATCAAAATAAGTCACTAAATGTTCTAAAGGATATCCAAGACTGCGTTGATGAAGAAAGTACACATAATATTGTCCACACACCATGGAATCTGTGCCTTGTAATTTCACATTATTGTATCGTGTCGTCTGGGCATTTCTTCTCATAAAGTCAATGGATATCAGTCTTCCAAAGGGGGTAATCCATACGAATCAAAATATTCCACACAATTATCTTGAGAGAAGAAGACGGCAACCCAGTGAGTTCCTGGGAGATGACTTTCGTCCGTGTTCATGACATAAGCTTGATGGTCTTGAGGTTTGCGATGAGGTAGTTCATCTTTAGCGCACACGACAGGATTCCAAGAAGCAGTATACGAACTATTGTTCAAAAGGTAATAAAGTTCCCAGGTATCCATTTTTTGTTGTGTTTTTTTTTTCACAGGTAATGATAAGTCATCAATTCAATTCTGACTTTTTGTTTGAAACGATCTGTCAAGTAGCCGTTTCTTCGCCTTGTCTCCGCACTCTGGGCTAAGAGAGCTTCGATGCGATAGATCTCTAGAGTAGTCAATGGAGGGCAGGAAAGATCAAGCAAGCCTTTATACCACTCATGCAACACTGCTTCTTCTGAGATGAGACTCCAAGCTTCGTCCAGATATCGTCCAATTTTTCTTCTTGACTCATCATCATACATTTATCGTGTTGAATTTGACTGGGATGATCGTTTTGACATCCATAACAATATTTCTTGGACAATTCCGTAATTGTATTCGCTAGGTGATTAGCAAAACAGGACACTAAATGTTGTTCTTGTTCTGGCCATCTGGACTTGACTACTACCTCGACCTCTTTGTCTTGGTCTTGGGGTTCTGCTTTCACGCTATCCTCCCATTCCATGTCCAAAGATTCTCCACTGTCTAAAGAGGGATAGGATTTTTCCATTGTGTCTAATAGTCTAGAATGACTTCTCTCAAACTGTTGATTTCTATGGTATTATCGAATTCAGCATACAGGATGACGTTGACCGTCTCAAGGAGAGCTTCTGCAAACTGAAGTTCCACACGCAGTTGACCGGATTTTATAGGGTGGAAATGTCCCTCGTCGCTGCCTTGGTCTGGAGTGAAATCAAAGGCCCACAAAGTGTAACCTCCGACATAATCTTCGTACAAAATACCGTGACTGGCGTTGGTTCCTAGTTGCCCCGTAGCTTCGTGCAGGGACAAGTACGATCTCAAGTAATTCTTCTGGGCAAAGTTAGGTTCGAAGGGTCTGGTACACAAAGTCTTGCCATCGCGACTGACTTCGATCTTGGACACTCTGTAGTGCTTAAACTGGAAACGATTTTGATCGTGGGCTCTGTTGAGGGCTGCATTACTGACGATGCCAACGATTAAACGTTTGGGTAACTGTCCTTGGAACAGATGATCTTCGATCTTGGATCGGAGTCCAGCAGCAATGGTGAATGTTTTCACTTCTACACGTCGTATTGGATACTTGGCGGTCGATCTGCTCAATGTTTGACTGATGTCGTTTCCCGCTTTAGGTAACACTTCTACACGAAGCACGTAAAGTATGGCTTCTTGGATGATGGTTTTGTACTCGTTGGCATGAGCCATCAAATGGAAAGCGACACTGATGCGATTGAGTCTCAGGCGAATATCCACTCCGTTCAGCAATTACTTCTCTTGCAACCACATGTCCAAATACAAACGATCCATCAGTTCTAAAGTACGACCTTGCAGGATTTTCATTCGAGGGTTGTTAAAGCCCACATTGCGAGGATTGTCATCGGCTGTCAGGGCTATGTCGTTAAACGTGTTCTCACCTGCGGTGTCAGGTTTCCATACCACGCAAGCATCCAGATGAGTGTTCTTGGCCTCTTTTCCGTACGTCAAGAGATTTTCTAGGTACGCTCGGTAAGGGTAAGTATCAATGCAACTGCTGACCAGTTTGTTATTCAGGTACAAATCCACTTCGCTGAACAAGGAATGCATGAAATTGCATACGGGAGCTACTCTGTCGTCGTCTCCCGGATTGGTGTTGTCGCTTTTGATCACTTTCAGCTTTAGATACAAGTAACTATTATTCAGATCGATGTAATCTTCGGGCTGTCCTTTGATTTCAAACTCGATGGGAGCGGAATCCGTCAAAGAGGAGACGGGATGAAATTCGACCCATTGGAATTCTTGCATCGTCATCATGGTGGGTGGCATAGCAAACAGATCCAGTTCCGACTTGGAACAAGCACAAGACTCTCGGTGCATCATTTTCTTTTTTTTTTAAATAATCAAAAACGTCTAAGTCTCGGACGGTTTTTCTTTTCTTAGACTTTCTAGCTCTAGGGGTGTGGAGTCCTCTGAAGGGGTGTTTTCGTCGTCTTTTTCTGCCTTGTCCTTGCTGTGGTGTCAGGGAAGCAGGAATGCCTGACTCGGCATTGCCCAGGGCATTTATAGGAGTTTCTCGCCGACCCAAAAGGTCTTTGCCCGTTTGAAGCAAGACATTTTTGCCTGCTCTCAAGAAAGCTTCTTTGGGGTTTTGTTTGTCAATGATGACATTTTGGAGAAATTCTTTACCTTGCGTCAACGCGGCATCTTTTAAGGCGTGCAATCCCAGTGTCACCATCGGTTTCAAAACGGGAACCACTGTACGAAAGGCCGATTTGAGCATATCACCTAAACCATGTCCTCGCTGTCGAGCGACTCCTTGGTACACAGGACACATGACTGACAAAAAGTTAGAGTAACCGTTTTCGAAAATGGAGTTTCACTGTGACTTTCCCTTTGGTGAATGGAATATTTTGTCCCAGATCTCCTTTTATAGTAATGTTGACAGTGTCGAAATACGACTTACTGACGGGCAAATAGTGAGGATTTACAAATTCGCGGTGAACGTGATAGGTGTTTCCACCTTACTCGTCTGCGTTCGTGGCAGAATCCACTTTGAAAGGAATGACACGCAGTAACGGTACGGAGGTGTGTCCCACTACGTTGTACTCCACCACATCGGAGTACACAAAAATCAAATTCAGTCCTTGGTTCATTTCTTCAGGGAATCGAAAATATTTCCCAAAATCCAAGTTACCGGTCACGGCTGGTATTTCGTTTCTTATCTTGATTAACTTAGGGTCTCCACCCAAAATGTCATACAATTCAGGACAAAATGTAATGGCCAATGCTTTGTCCTCAGAAAATTTCATCAGTAGGTGACGAGATATTTTGTGGTACTCGATCTTGACACTTTTCTGGCTTTCTCCAAGGCTTTACCAAACATGAAACTGAACCTCTCAGCCATGGTGTTCACCAAAAATTGACCACTAAAATAATAACCTGCAGGAATTTTCAACAGATAAGTGGTTCGTTTAGTTTTGGGGTCTTGTGATTTTATAAAGTCAGCTACACTAGCGCATTCATCCATGGCTTGTTGCACTTGTTCGTCACCAACTTCTATCGTCAAAGTGTTTTCATTCTCGACGATGTTTTTGATTTGTGTAGGGTGAATCATTTCCACCAAAGCCACTTCCCAATGGGCTTCGTGATCCAGTTGGATGGCCTGAGGTAATCTGGCCGAGAAACAGCACAAAGTGTTATTGGGAAACACCTCCATGGAACTGTCACTGGGTAACGTTAAGTAAAATTGGTTATTCATAATTCCACAGTTCTAGTGTCCGAAGAGTCACTGGAAGTTAGAGGAGTGTCTAAAAGAGGATGGTTAGGGTGATTGTTGGAACTAACGTTGGACACAAGACTCCCGTTGTTGTTTCCGTTAGAGGAATATTTCAGAGACGGATTGGGAAGAAGGTAACCAATGCAACTGCTCAGTAAAATGGTCCACAATTGTTTATCTCCTTGTTGCAAACTCAAATTGGCAATGGCAGCACCGATGACACAATACACCACAAAGATTTGGCAGAAAAAGACGATTTGCGTTTTAGGCACACGTTCTCCACACCACACCCACAAGGGTTGCTTTTGTAGATCTTGCAGAGAAGAACTGGGGGAAGGAGTGGTCACTGCAGTAGCTGAGGCTGTGTTGAAGGGCATGATGGTCACTTCTTTTTATAGTCGATGAGTTGCGAAGCGTCGATCCAAGAGTCAAAACTGGGAGGATATCCTTTCCAACGTACTTTGACTTCTTTGACAGGTTTCTTTCCTACTTTACGAGTTCTTCGATCGAGAATGCTTTCAATCTCGTACACGTCGTCTTCTTTTTTGGTCACACGTTGTAGCTCGGGCAAGTAAAACGTTCCTTTTAACACTTCTCCGTTCATGTCTTCTAATTTATAGACTGGAGGATGACGGCCACGCACACGTTCGGTGACACAAAACAATTCGGTGGTCCAGTTGGGTAAGTAACCTTTGTCGAAAGTGCGTTTGGTTTTGCCAATGCGTACCCAATCTCCTGATGCCAACACTCCACCTTTCTTGGGGACAGGCACTGTCGGGGACGGTCCAAACATGCGCTCGAAGACGGTCACTTCGTTGTCGGGAGTCACTTCCGGGGGGGGGGGGCACACCCTATGCTCCGATGGTAAGATTGATTGTACAATTGGACGAGGTGTGGCAAGACGTCGATGTACTTGAGAGTGTGTTGATGCGTAAAATATTTCCACATGCGTTCTTTCAAGGTGCGTTGAAAACGTTCCACGATGCTGGCTTTGGTTTCTGGATTCTCGGTGGTGAAAAAATAAATGTCACGTTTCTTCAATTCTTTTTGGAAAGCTTGGTGCAGAAATTCGGTGCCTTTGTCGGTTTGCCATCGAAGAGGGTGACGCCCACTTTGTTTCAACACCAGCTGCAGGGCTCGCACTAACTCACTGCTCGATTTGGAAGTCAATGGCACGACCCAAGCAAATTTGGAAAAGACGTCGATGACACAAAACAAATATTTGTAACCACGATTGTAGGTGGCTAAATGGGAGGCATCGGCTAAATCGACTTGCCATTGGTGATCGATACTCTCTACTTGGGTGCGACTTCTGGAAAATTTTCGTCGAATGGGCTTGTGTAAGGTGTAGGTGGCTTGTTCTTGTAACCAGCATTGCACATGAGGTAAACGGATACTTTTCAGTCGAGTTTTGGCAGCACGATACAATTTCTGAACTCCTCCGTAACCTGCGGAATGGGATGGATCGTAATAAATACTGGCTAACACCTTCCCCATGTTTTAATAAGTGATCCAATCTTCACTGATGCTACTCTGAATGGGAGAAGGGGGTGGTTTAGAAACGGTTTTACGTGTCCGATGTGCCACGGGTGTAGAAGTGGAAGGTAGGGGTGGTGGTGGTGGTGGTAATGGAATGGCTTTGGTCTTCTTTTCCTTTTTTAAATTTTTGCTTTCCCTTCTTTCTTTTTCACTTCTGTCGAAGGCGGAGTGGACATCATCTTTTTAACCCAAGCTTTAAGTTCTTCTCGTTGCGATGTAGGGGAAGGGGTCAACAAGGACGCTGCAATCTTACGAGGGACGGTGTTTGAAAGACTTCTCTTGCCTCTTCTTCCTCAGGCAACCGTGGGGCTGACTCTGTCTTGACCACTGGGAGTGGTAGTGGTGGTGAACTTTTTATCACGGCCTTAAAATCTTTCAGAGTGGGTTGAGCTGTTTCGTCTAAAGCTTTTTGGTGAAAGAGTTTCAGTCGTTGCAACAACTGACCGTACCGTTGCGATTTTTCCGTTTCTGACAAATCGCTGCGATCCATCAACGATTGCAATTAGTGTTGTAACTGGGACATCTCGGTCAGATGAGGATTGGGAGGTAAATGTGGGGTTCGTTGTTCTTGCCAACAATAGTATTCCATCCTTTGTAAGGAACTAAAGCTAGTTTTCGTCCTTCCATCAGATTTCAAGGATCACGTCTGAGATCTTTTGATTTCAGAGGTCACTTTTATCTTCTTGGTCTTTTATCTTGGAATTAGGGTGGGTATAATATGTCCCATGGCACTCAGTATAGGTTTCGCTACATTGGTAATAAGTCCTAACAGGGGTAAAAATCCTCCACGTTGCACCAACATCTTTTTCTTTTGACCAATGGGTATTTTCTTTTGGACCATTTGGCGAAGAACGTGTCGATGTTTGGCTAAGCAATTTTCTGATGTTTAGTCAAAGGTATTGTGCCTTTCAAGACGTTCAGACAACATTCGCTCACCGTATCGATGACATCTCTGGAGGCAGTTTGAATGAGTTGTTTTCGCATGGGTGGAGGAGCTTTGGACAGGACAGACAACATGCCCCAATGTTTGACTAAACCGCAGTCCTTTCCTTTTCTTTTCTTTGGGGGTAGAAGAGGAATGTCTTTTGCGGGGTGACATCTTTGTTTGTTGATTCAGGGACACACACTAAAAATACACTAACGTTGATGACTTGTCACACGCTCTTTTATCCTTTTTGGGGGACTATCGCTTCGTCATAAAGGTAACGATGTGTTTTCCAAAATCGCCAAAGAATCTTCCTCTTTGACGGCTCCTCTTTTTCTTTGGACGAGTGTGTCTTTTCCGGGGGTGACGTCGATGTTTGGCTAAGCGTTTTCTCGCATGACGAGACTGTCTTTTTCTTTTACCTTTCTGGACAGGAGAACGACGA
>JAECUM010055202.1:0-30863 GCA_016617855.1 Megalonaias nervosa
CATGTGCAACTGTCATTGCCTTCCATTGTAACTTTCAGGATTTGTTACCTATGTAATACTTACCAATGTGTAATAAAACGAAATCCGTCAGTTGCTAATGGACCTTTTAGAGCTGAAAAGACTCAGTTAGGAACATTTGGGTGTGTAGTATTAAATGTGTGCAAACATCTCTCATGTGGAATCCGAATACACGAAATTTCACTACTGTAATATCATGCCTTACACACTCAGTAATAAATATTGGCAGATACTATGATACCCTTTAGAATGCATATCCTGCATATATAAAAAAGTACAAACTAATACAAATTAGAATATTCAGCATATAACTAATAGGATATGCAAATGTAACAATGCATGATGCAATATACAGCGTATAATGAACAAATACATGCATATAATTACAATGCATGCCTACAGTTTTGGTGGTTATCCCCTTTACGATTCAGCAGGCGTATATTGGTATAGCCACCTAGCGCATCTGATTCAGTCAATGGGTTTTTAGAACCTAAAACTTTATTTGTCTCAACCAAACTCAATGGCGAATATATCATAGTAACTTACTATTAAATATTGAGATAAAATATGAACAAAAATGCTACGTTTGGTCTATGAACAGTTACTTAAGCCTCTTCAATAACATTATTTCCTACGAAGCAGAACGGTACGAAACGTTGAGGTAGCGAACATGAAATTTGCACATATACGTATTAATGTCTAAATTCGCCAGGCGTTCTAGGACAATACTTCAAAAGACGCAAAATCTCGGAAAGTACAGGCAATACATTAACTGCTGCAGGCAGAGAGACAAGGAAAGATCTCACAAAATCTGTGGTACGCACAAAGACCAGACAAATTAGAAGAAAGAAATGTGTTTCGATTGCATGAATTGCTCAAAGACGTATTTACTACATTATCTGTTGCAATTCAAGAGCTAAAATGAGTAAAGGAACGGGAAACGTACGGTTTGCATATTGCAGACCGGAATGAGAAATTCAGTGCGATACAATAATTTGCAACCAACTGCAATCTAATTTTGAACATTCTAACGTAGCAGAGGATAGGAGATTTATTCAATAACATCGGTGTTATGACGCGAGATACTGTTGATAAAATAGACAACGGAATGAAACTATTTAGAGAGATTTAACTTATTTATAACACCAGTTTACAATGCAGAGAGACATCCATTCAAATCTGACAAAGAGACTCTGACATTAAGTAGAACCAGCGTAAACGAAATCACAGACTGCCAAAACTGAACTAAGAAAATAGCTATAACGAGTATTACATTACGCGTTTGAATGGATTAGTGCTACAGAAGTAAGTCTCTAAAAGCATAAACTAATACTATTAGAACATGACACTAACGCTTAAATTAATATTACAAATTTTCAAATTGTTGCCTGTCATTATAACGCTAGCGGTTTGAAATTAAGTCTAACTAATCAAAACAAAGACAAACGTGTATTTAGACATTTTTTAAAGTTCCGAAACAATACCTCATATGTTAATCAGGAGCCAAAAATTCTAACTGTGTCAAGTCACATGTTCATGAATACACGTTACAAGCAACGGAAGATTACGCAAAAAATAATTAAAAAATAACAAAACAGGATTATGCACAATATTTATTAACTTGTTTGTTGAAATATATTTTAACAACGAACTTTATTTTTACACCAAAATTTATATATTCCTCAGACGTATTACCGAAACATCATGCATAAATTTATAATCTTTACATGAGAATATCTATATAACTGACTTAGGAGACCATATTGTAAGCCACAGTTCCAAAACAAAATATGTAGAACTACGAATCTGGTTCAATTGGGCTTAAAGCAAGATACAAGCATTCATAAGTGTTCAGCAACTGAACTAATGGTCCATCATTTTCATGTAGAGTAACAGCCCTTAGAGTAGATCGCTCTTAATTTTGGTAGAGCCACTGTGCCTCAAAAATCAACAAACTGTATCCGATTCGGTATATCTTTGCATAGACCAATGAATATTAAATCAGAAAAGTTCGAATTGCAACTGGTTATGTACACATTGCAATTATTTGTCTCGGATATTAAGACGATTTTGCTGTTTCTGACATTCAGTATATAAATTTTCGTGAATGCCATTGTTTGTTGTCTATATCTCCTTAAGGTTTTTAAAGAACGTTTCTGAAGTATGAAAGCCATTTGTTTTGATGGTCACGGTCTCATTCGGATCCTTTATATAATAACATGTATGGAATTTTGATAATCAATAACTTTATCAATTCTATGTAATGAATGCATGATGTTCCTTCGCTTTTGTGTGTAGTGTTGTGAAATATATTTTAATTACCAGGCTATCTTTTAACAATTGTTCACGACATTTAGGGCTTCTTTTTAAGCATGAAGTGATCTTTGCAGCCCTATCGATGAGGCATGTCTTGTGCTCACTTATTTTATTAATGGACATACCGTGACTAAATACCTTTGGAACATGTCCTGGCAACATACCGCCAAGCCCTGTAAAGAGCTAGATTAATGATACAAATTGAGCTTTGGTGCAACTCGTAATATAGCAGCTGTAACAGCCACTACATCATCCAACAATTATCATACCAACGTATCCCCAGTTAAACATTGTATATGCAGTTTTATACGTTTTCCTTACACTTGTATAAAGCTCTATCTTTTTAACCATATATTTCGTAATTTCCTTAATGTTTATCGACCAGACATTATTCCATTTTCGATGGGAAGACATAATAAACCGTTAGTCGTTTAATTTTTAACTATTCAGTTAATTAATTAACATTCTCGTTAGTTAATTATTGTGTTGAGTAACATCCTTTTTCCTATTAGATTATCGATCCCATACTGCTTACAATAAACCTGGCTTGTATTTGTGAATAGTTTCCATATGCCAATGCTATTAGTAGAATCTATTTTGGATATAAAGTCCTTTCCAAATTCATACTGTTGCATACCTAAAGAGTTGGTTTTAATTCTAAACGGGACAAATGTTAATAATGTTGCTTTTTTCGATCGGCATTTGTTAATAGAAGTTTTTAAAGAAAGGATTTATCCAACAAAACAGTCTTAGAGAATTAATCTCGACGGTCCTTCCACTACAATATTATTGAAATGGGCTTACTTTGTTAATATTATATTATTGTATTCTCTAGAAAACTGAATGAGATATGCGATATTTTTGCCAGGACTGCGCTTGGCTAGGTCTGCTTTGATTGTATTCCCAGAATTGATGGACATGATGAATAATTTTCATGTTGTCTTCCAAGCCCAGCTATATGAGGAGCATTTAGATTTTGAAGATACTCCGTATTGTGACTTAAAAACAAATCTAATAAGATATATGGATCTTATTCAGGCGTGTTTGGTAGTCTGGACAAAAGAAGAGATCAGATGTGATTTGCCTAATTAAAGATTTGTAGTAGTAGAAAATCCTTCAGATATGGAAACAAAGTGCCTGAAAATATTTAATTACAAGAAATTAAGAAATATCAATTATTTGACACTCGAGTAAAGAAGGACCAATTGTATTAGAAGATTAACAAAATGGGGTGAAGGAAGTAGTATTGATGGAGGAGGTAAACACGTACCTGACAAATGACACTGCAAGAACATATTTAGTTTACCAGCTCCAAGACATATATTCCTGTATAATATTTCACATCCCGATGTTGCACACAATACTGCTCAGCTTAATGTATGAATCTAAATTAGATATCACACCCTGGGCTTAATCTTTCCGTGGACTACATAGAATCATATTTTGAATTTAACTAGCAAAACTGTTTAACGGCGGGTATGTCAAATAGGCATTTGCTGTATTGTGTATCCTCTTTTGTCAGATCAGACATTCCTGTATCAGTTCATGCACTAAATGTGTTTGCCGGACAAGGATATTTGATTTCTTTCTAAATGTGAATTCAGTAATCTATTTATATGCAATATTGCAAAACAATCGAATGTACCGTCTCATCAATTAAGGAATAAAACTGCACTCGACGGTTTTTATAATAAACTAATTCGAAGTGAAAAAGTACGAGTTAGTCTGCATAAACCAGCATATGTATTATACCTATTTCAAGGCAGCCTCAGGAATTTAAGCAAAATCTTTTCAAACAATCGACCATAAATTCTTCACAATTAATAAGACTGTACATCGTGATACCCAAGGCATACTTTGTGTGTTTTCGAAACAATGTTTCCGAAATATGGCCAAAGATGTTGCCTTAAATGACCTCAATTGCTTGTGATTTAATCTAAAAATTGCAAACCTAACGAAAAGTAAATGTACTTCGAAATAGGATTAAAATAAAAAATCTAAAGAAGTAGATATATGTTGAAAAGTGTCCTAAAAAGAGCATTTTAGGTCATCTGTGGTTTCACCGTTAAATTGCTCAGCAATCTCCTACCAAATAACTCTTAATATACCAAGGAACCAAGATATGTGTGATCCATGATACGTAACAACTAGACGCAAACTGTTTTACATAGAAATTGCTAGTGAACTGTTCTTTAATATGGACACTTATTGGAAAATCGCAATTTTAATATGGGAAACATACCACACATTATTATTGTAGGCCTGAAAAATGTTCTTTAATTATGTCTCAAGACGTTTGACAATGACATCAGCTTTTACATGGAATCTGTATATGCATATTCACGGTTTTCATTTTGTTGGCAAGTTCAAGCCATGATGTGCCTACCCGATACAAAGCGGATGATGAATGGAGCCTGCGCCGGTCCCCTAGTTAGGAAAAATTTGTCTCAAGCAAATGACAAGAAACATTATATTGATTCTTCAGAAAGCCTTCCCTTAATTAAATAAAGAAGAGCGCATGTTTCTCATTGGATGATCGCTTGCAGTACGTTTTATTTTATCCAACGTTGACATTAATATTTACGGAAAATTCATTAGTGGTATGATCCCGATAAGAGCGAAGATGCTAGCTCAACTGACAGAGAATGGAATCAATCCTATGTTGTGCATGCCTGATATAAGAACTAACTACATCAAATGAACTTGGTTGAAACAAATAATACTTACAAAACTGCGACTCCACATCCACTCATATGCGTAACAGGTTTTAAAGGAAAAGAGAACAAGAAAGGAGTCTGTGACGAAGATCAATGCACATTATATGTATGTATCTCTGTATGCATGCATGCATGTATGTGCGTGCGTATGTCTGTCTGTCTTTATGTATGTATTGTATTTATAGAGACATGTACATACAAGTAGATACAGTTTCTTTTTAGATAATGGAATAATATAAATCAACATTCAATCCAACTTGTGTAAGTCATTTTATTATTCATTCTTTCATTTTCAATGGTGCTAATAATGGAATATTTCACGTTCTTTCTCTTTACGTACCACCCGTAACGATCTAAAACACATATATAGGCATTGATTGTAGTTATAGTTTTTCTCCAAACAAAGGTGAAATTAAAATAAACACATGTACATGATAGTATTGTATTACATTAATCAGTTCAATGAAGAATTGTAAAGCTTTTGTGATCACAAAGAAAGCAATAGTAACAGAAGAGTAACATATGCTTCGTATATGGTTGATTGTTTTTGTTTGGACTCTAAAGTTGTGTCTTGATATAACGATGAAATGTTTGAAACTTATAATCAGCAGGAACATCATAAAATAACATTACGATATTACATCACTATCGTGTAATATTTCCACACACACACACACACACACACACACACACACATATATATATATATATATATATATATATATATATATATATATATATATATATATATATATATACAACTGTACGTGTGTTTCGTTAAGAATATAGTGTTCATGTCAGTTAGTGACATTTAAATGAATGTAAATTAGTGTGCATGTATGAGCATATTTAATTCATAAACATTGTCCGGATCGAACATATGAAGGAAGATTTTCTATCTAGTATCCAATATGTGGGTAATGCAACGTATCCGATTTCATACATTGCTGAATGAGGCTCGCTGCCTTTTGGGCCTGTAAAATACAAATACTGTTAATTTTGTATCATCTGGAGTTTTCGTATGAAGAGGGCTAATGCCGAAAATTTTAAAGAACGATGAGTATAGAATAAGTATATCAAATACAACCAACATCCTTACATAATCATCATCGAACAGTCTGCAAACTTAAATTGTTCACTAATTAGTAGCTGAATAAACAATTAAAATATAATGAGTGATTATAAAAAAACAATTCCTGTTTAATGTTTTTCTTTGTATAATTGTTTGGTATTCAAGTGAGCATGGATGCATGAAAGGCTATATTTTCGCGCAGTGTAAAGATCCAAAGTACACTTGAAGTACTCACCTATTTTTAACCTTTTCTAACACACCTTGCTTCAATGCACCACTGCAATAAAGAATATACATACTTACATAAGCCGAATCGTTTTCTTATCACAACGAAATATAATTTTGCAACAGGAAGTAAGATATTATCGTTGCTTATGGCATATCCCTTTATCAGAGATTTCCATGCGATGACCTGATTAATGAGCTTGTTACAGTCTTGCAGGTCAATTTTATTTTCTGAGAGAGAGAGAGAGAGAGAGAGAGAGAGAGAGTGAGTTAGGTGTTACCATATTGCGTCCGCATTGGGTGCCTCTAGCTGCATGGTGGTATATTTCACTCCACGTGCGTGTTTTTGGATCCGTACATTTTAAGTAACACATATTTAAAGGAACAATCTGAAACAAATGACATTAAGTCAGGAATAACTCAAGGTGTACAAGCTTGTGTAATTCACGGCCACATTCGTTTCGCCAACGGCTGTTAACTGCAGCTAACTCAAGGGTCAAGAGAGCTCGTATCAGAGGTATAAACGTGGTGTTTGAGAATTTCAAGTTATCATTACTCTGATTAGATTCCTTTGAGAATGTCAAGTTATCATTACTCTGATTAGGTTCTTTATATATTGAAACCTTAATTAAATTTTGAATAAAATCGAGTGCACTTAGTTCAGATTCAATTACATCCACACCATCATGTTTATGTTAAATATAAGCCGAAACAACATTGCTAGAACGCAAAAAGGTTGTTTTTCTTTCTAACATAGCTATACTTCAGGTTGTTGGATACTTGATTGAATTATAAACCTGTTATAAATGACATATGTGCTGCTTGCAACTGACGAATCCTTGTGCTTGAATTTCCAAGCGCAAGACATAATCACCTGCAGATATTCAATTATATACATTACTGGCAATTGTCTGTTTTCTTGAACATATTTATTGGCATACTGCAAGATAATAATTTCATGCCGTGCATTAGATTACCCCTTGCATATTTCTTGCAGATTTTCAGAGGCTTGAAAGTCACTGCTGATTTATAACACGAGATGTTTTAACAGAATGGCATGATGCATTTGTTTCTTGTTATCTTCGGACGCTTGCTTGTATAAGTTTGTATCACCTAGCGACTTTTTCAAAGCATCAGTAACGTTTCGCTGTCATGGCCGTATAGTGTAGCCTGCTACGTCATTGTTCTTATGTATTCAACTTTATGCCATGTTAGAGGTATCGTACTCTTTTGATTCCAATCTAGCTAGTTACTTTACTCTGCGCAACAAATTATTTCACTTGCAAATTATACTAGCTCATACATTCTATTTATTTTGGATTAGTTCAGACATTTTCTTTACTTTGTTAGCTTTATTAATCTTTAATTTGATTGTCAATATCACGTACGATCTAATTCATAATTTGTTCGCTATATGAATATATACAGCATCACTTTTGTTAAGAGATATACATGAGGTAATGTATTCACGCTGCAAACTAATATAACTTTCATAATTATAAATTTGGCACTAGTGATAGTTTACATCACGTGATTAGATGATTTAAGCAGTGACATTTGTTTGCACTTCTCCTTATGAAGGATCAAAATTTTTAGGTACTGGCTTAAGCTTAGGAGCATGGAATTCCCTACAAGGTCGTCAAGCAAATGAAAACCCTCTATACCGACGACATCAACGCCATTAAAGCCGACATTGAATGTTCACAATAGTTTCATCATGTCAACAGCGGCGTTTGCCAATGACGTTCGATCGTTCCTAACGTTTTCATGCCACAATTGGAGTGGACTCTGGAACTAATGGTATGGAAAGGACAGCTGTGTACAAACATATGTGACCAAATCCTTAACGAACGTGATGGTGCCTTCTACAAAGCTCTACTATCTGAGCTCATACTGCTCAACCTGTGCATCACGGAGGAGAAAGCATATATTTTGGGTCTGGACCTCAACTGGAGTTATTGCAAACCAGAGACGACCAGACAACAATCCATCACATCTGCACTAAAAACAAACACAAAACACCACAAGGTGCCAGCATGAGATACTAGACTAGCTTACATATCTCGGATTCTCACTCTGCAGCTCAGTAAATAGTGAACTAGAGATAAGACTCGGCATCGAACTCTCTCGGGGATGTATGAAAACCATTGATAGGTTAAAATATGGTTCTCAAAGATGAGCCTTTGTGCAAAGATCTGGCTGCATAACACATACGTTCTAGAATGTTCCTGTACGGTGCAGACAAGTAGACGCTGGCACTTAATAGCAACCAACTCATCACCATTGCAGAGATCAGGAAGAGAACAAAGCAACGGTAGTAATGAAGAAAACAGGTAGTGTCACAAGCTAACCTAATTCAGTAAAGTTGAACTGTATGTCAAATTGTCCTTCCCTGTAATAATGTAGTACTAACAGAGGTACATGGAATGATTGAATCTGATGCTTCTGGTATCTACAATGCATGCGACAGAATACAAGTCAGTGAAGCATGCAATATCGGGCACATTGACGTAGTTTGGTAATGTTTGTTTCGTAGCCATCAAGATGCATCTTCTCTCCCAAATATCATAAATAGTAGTGTAAGAGCATATGTACATGGTGCAAAGCACATCTTTGATTATTAGCTCAACACATAAGGTGAATTTAAGCCTGCAAAATGTGAAACGTAAGTACCCATGACCTTCTTTTGTTGTAAAGGTATGGTCCTAACGGAGATGCAGAGAGGCATTCATCTAGTTTGACGATTCTAGCATAAAAGGACTGCAACATTGCTGGAGCAATATACTTAAACCATACTGCTTAGAAAGGCAGTGAAGCGTGGAACACGCGTTACAGAGAGGTAAGTTTCCGACCAGAGTAGTATTTATCACAATGCATCCTCTCACTAAATCTCATGAATCCAGGTATAACAGTATGTTACTGATAACGAACAATGCAAAACCAGCTTTCAATAAGAAGAATCGTTTTCCACTCTCACTCAATCTCTGTCGAAGGCATATAACAAAACATAGACAAATCAAGCATAACAGATAAAAGAAAGGGTTGAAAGTACAAACATTTACATGACTATGCCTAATCGAATAATTGTTTCAAAAATATTCGATATCCTACCTGGTTTAATCTCCGAAGATAAATATGGCAAACTTACTGCATTGCTGTACAAAAGTAGGAACCATAACGTCGTCAGTCTTCTTAAAGTAAAGCGGTGGAAACGCAGATCATAGCCCGAATACAATTTTTTTCATGTAATGACAGTAAAAATCATATCGTAACACCAAAACTGCAGAAAATATTATTGATAGGTGAGTGAACGAATAATGAGAAGAAAAAAATTATTTCAATGATAAAAATGGGCTTGCAAACATATAATGATTATTTTTTATGTTTATGCTATTTTGTTGTTTTCATAGTTTAAGTCAAATGGTTTCCGTGTTCTAAAACAGCGTATGTTGTAAGATTCATTTTATTTCCTGGTTTTGGAACTCCAGTTGCGGTTATGATCAATTGCAGTTAGAATTACGTCATCAAAGGTATGGCTAGTGAAGAGAAGTAGATTTCCAACTAGCACTGTGTCCAGTCCCACTCTTGAAGATGATTCTATTGAACATATTTTCTGTTTCGAAGAAATACTGAAGGACTCGAATTTTAAATGGGACGAAACAAACTACATCATCTGTCTTGTATGCCATTTTTTGTAGGCCATGCACGTTCAAATTTTCACGGGTCGCTGTGCTAGAGATACATCTTGTCTATATCTTATAGCCATATATCATACGCATTTGTAATGAGACACGTCAGATGCTGTGTGAACGAACTAACTTAAAACTTAACCCAAGTCAGTTACATGTGAAAAGTAAAGGTATGATATTATTATATATGAATACAAACTTCTAGTTTGATGTTATTAGGATCGACAGTCCGCGAAATTGATGCGAAGTCAGTGAAGCATAGAACATGGTAAAAACAGATCTACTTTGCGACGAAGGTGTTGCACGTATCAACGTGCATTCTGTCACCCAGGTACATGATCCAAGATATACTTGGTCCTCCAAAAGGCGATACATATTACGAAACTGACTAAAAACTGTTTTCTGATGCATAGAAAGTGGGAATTATTGAGATTCAGAGGATATATAAAGTCCTTCGTGATATTAAATGATGCTGATACTGTTGCTGCTTTGGTTCCAGCGTATTTGCTATATGTTCGTATGCACTAAGATTACCTTGCATATCCCAGGCCGGGACACAACCTATAAAACTTCAGCAAAGGTTATGTGACTCTTTGAAACAAGTAGAGTTGATTGACATGTGGGATGTTTAGTGCAATCGAGTTATCCTTAACCTGTTGAATTTGACTTGCTTCCTTTGTCACGAGGCTCTGACTGACAGGTATATAAAATGTATTAATTTTATTATGTAATAAATTATACCTGAATGGAATATATAAAATGCATCCAAAACAGAAGCAAAGAAATTGCAATAATTATGCAGTGCAACATGAATAACAGAAACTTTTGAGTCAACTTTTTATTATGAATGTAGCATTTTTCAGCGATTAGGAAATCTTTCGGATAAATCAGTGTAACAATGATAACGATTTTCTTGGCACTACAAGATACAATAACAGATGATCGATTCGGAGTGGTAATACCTATAACTGTACCGTTGAACGGTTATTGACTTTTTGTCACAATTCAGCCTTTATAAACCCTTATCTGCAGTTACTCATTACGACACTTTAATTGATTTCAATGCTATGCGCTGCATTTATTACGGCAACTTCGGGTATGCATCGTTTATAAATTTGTTTCCTCAGCTCTATTTCCCAAATGCAATACTGACATTAAAGCATTCTGATTCAGAACAACGAATAGCAGAGGACAACTTGTTGGTCTTGTATAAAGTTCGTTAGCCCTGCATATTGGAAGATGTCAGTCAGAGGACCTTATAAAACTCTATTCAGAATAAACATTGCTGTGTTGCTACTCCAAGAGAATAATAGTTACGACCAATTTGGTATTTCTAAACAAGTGGCTGTTCGTACTAATTATAACAACATGTGACTCCACTACAGTGTGTCTGAGAAGAATACAAGACCGGTGTGAATTTCATACATCTGTAATCGTATGCTTCACAGGAAGCACACCCCGTGGCTTAAAGACGCACATCACTGATTACTAACACATGCACAATTTTGCATACAAATACCATATAAATTGGAGCAAATCGTTTTTGTTTCGATATGCTGCTAATCAAATAGCAAAAAGATATTTAATATTAAGACAAATTGACGTTTCTTATCGTACTATATACTTATTTTTGGTGATGGTAGCGGGCCCACACACGCGCACATATTACACACACACACACACACACACACACACACACACACACACACACACACACACACACACACACAAACACACAATCGCGCGCATTGTACATACCCCACAGTAGACAGATCCGCGCCCATTAATGACATGACACTGGTGATCAAGAGTGTACATCTCCCCTGGCTCATGCTTTACATACCCAGCATATTCCTGCCCGTCGTAAAAATTACCTGGCTTTTTTACGCAGTCTCTGAAATAGAAATATTGACTGTTTACTGTGAACTATATATTGACGGGACTCTATATATCGGCACTGAAAAGTTAACGTTAGCCCATATGAGTCGCATGACGAACCGTTAAGCGGAGACTATTAGCATTACCACATGTGATTAGCTTTATAAAACTCTTTAATGGCAAAGGGAACTTGTCCTGCTAAATTGTATATATGTTTAATATGATTGAACGGTATAGGAACAAAGCGAAAGGTAACGTAAACTTGCGCCTCTTGACTCACACAGCACTAATGACCAACACTAGCAATAACTGACAACATTTAAACGTACCAATCAATACATGTTCTCACTGACATGAACCAGTATCTACTGGACAATACTCACACTAAATCCCACAAGTTATGGGTTGCGAATGGGGGGGGGATTCCCCTATCAAAGTGATAACCTCCGTAATCGTACAGGTGAGATAAAAGAAAACTAAACGGTATGACTATTAAACCATCGTACAGAAAAACATACAAATCATCCATGAAGTGAGTAGGAGTGCTCTCAACACAAGGATATAACATAAATCAATCACCATATTATAACTGAAGTAAAATAATGAGACGGTTTAGATGGTTAAGACAAAAATATAGACAAAGACAAACCCACAAAGATATACAAAAAATCACTTAATTTAGCAATGATAGAGTAGAACCACTTCTTCTTAAAGATCTTGGTGGCCCTAAGACTGGTTGCATTGCTTCACAGCTCTTCTTCGTGATCGTTTCCAATGCTCTTCTGAGGCACACATGTCTTGAATGTGTGCACTCTTCCTTTTCACATGTATTATACGTGTTTTAGTACAAGACACATGATCACGTTATTTGCATGCGACATGGAAATGATAGTAGATTAATCAACTTTTGTGCACATCTTGACTTGCCTTACTAAAACAGATGACCCACGGGACAAACACACCTGCAGAGATGTGTATGACTGGATCGAACTTGAATCGAGTTCCTTCCAATGTATCATATTTCAGTTTCGGCATGTTCTACTTCATCCAGTCAACTATCTGTCTGTCTGTCTGTCTGTTTCTCTGTCTCTGTCTCTGTCTCTCTGTCTCTGTCTCTGTCTCTCTGTCTCTGTCTGTCTCTCTCTCTCTCTCTCTCTCTCTCTCTCTCTCTCTCTCTCTCTCTCTCTATATATATATATATATATATATATATATATATATATATATATATATATATATATATACCTAAAACGTTCGTAACATTAACAAATGCAGCACAGTCTTAGTACAGTAGACATGGTTAGAAAAGATGCTTTTATACGGTAAGATTGCAGGGGATAAATATTCTTAGTGACAGTACGGCTACCTCGGCTTTCGCTATCATTATTTCAGATAGATTTGGTTTTGGATTCGGCTTTTACCACCGCCACGTCCCATCCTTTTCAATAATGCCAGCAAATGATGATTATAAACGGAAAAAGGAGGACTTAGCTGCATTTAATACAATGTCACAAGAGGGGGAAACATCAAGCTAGGAAAATATAGAACAATAAAGATAAATTGAAACGACGATGACTGAAGAGCAGGAAGGTAGTGCGAACATAATCGTCAATCTGTTAGAGGTCATGAAATGTCATCTTGAATAGGAAATGACGGGTCCCTATCCTATCCATTTCCTTCCCAAAACCGAGAGATTCAAGATCTGCTAAGTTGTGTAGTCCCATTAAATCGTGTTCACGTTGAACGGACCTAAACTTTACATGACGACAGTGAAGGGAACCAATTTTATATAAATGCGAAATTCAACTATATTAAGTCTGAAATCACTGCTGAATTAACAACTGCATTCATTATTACTTTATATATAAAAACCTTGCATTGAAATGGCAGTACCAAGTTAAAGATCAAGATCGTTTACGAATGCGAATGACACATGTCAAGTTGAAATACCATATTTGAATTCAAGTTATTACACCTGAGGAATTAACCTCTTACTATATCTTCGTCAGATGTCAAACAGTGCAACAATCAATCAATGTCTTTGACTTGATTGATCGGAAATGATACACGCTTCACAAGTTTTAGGAGCCGAAAACCTGACGTATTATTTTTATATCAAATTTTTGCCCCCAAAGGAAATACAGTTAATATTAATAACCAGTAAGATCAGACGCGTGTAGCCCCCGTGATGGCTTTCGCTAGGGCCTATGCCGATATACCAGCATATAAACAATCATGGGCGAGCATCGGAGAAAGACAAACAATAGACAGAAGCAGACTTCCTTTTTGGAACAAGGAATGGTTTTGAAGCAGAGCGTACGCGGAGGTACTGAAATGAAGACAGGTCAACACATACTGGAACCTCGATGTTCGTGGACAATTTAACTACAAGTCATTACTTAAAACCAATTGGCCCAATTTACAAACCGAAAGCAAAGTCACCTGTATTATCAACAGAATTATTTTGATGTCATTAGCCTCTAATAGGATTTCGTGGGTCTGGATGTTAGTGTGGCATATATAACCAGGACTTTAGCAATCAGATGAATCACATTGTTTGTGGAGAGAGATGTCCTGGCCTTTTAGCGTAGGCCTCAAGAAGACTAGGATTAAATACTATACCAGGTCAAGATTGATTAATCCTTGTGAATTCCGAAGATTGGTCAAACCAAAATTACCACAATCCGATTTGATTCCATCGTTAAAATCCTGACTGTGTGGGACAAGTACATTGAAATTGATTGAATGACTAACCGGGCTATCTTTATCAAACTATTACTTTGAAACATTTATACGGCACAGTTGGATATGTTTCGTCCTCCCAGGAGTATGAATGATGTGATCTAAGTCAATTACTTTATTTTTAACCGTATAAGGACCATGGTACATAGCCTAAGGAGGATTTAGAGCTATATGCAAGAGGGCCCGAACCTTATCACCAGGCTGAAAATATTCTTTCCTTTGGTATTTATGTCGTACCTTAATTTCATGTTTGATTCAGTAGAGTAAACATTATTTCTTGCTACCTTACAAGTCTTTGAAAACTTAGTTTTCAAATCAGAGACATAATCAAAAAGATTAATCTCTGACAGACTCTTCGGTTGAAAACAGTTTGTCCTTTAACAGCTTCAATGATCTAAGGACAGTGTGTCCACAAACTAGTTCCAAAGGACTTAAACCTATCGATTCGTGAACGGATGCCTTAACACCAAACAGCAGACAATGAACACCCTAGCTCCAGTCTTTTAGCGCATCAAAACAATATTACCGAATTATATTCTTCAAGGCTTTTAAGATGTTTGTTGTCTTAATATTATCTAAAGAAATTGCCTGTTGAAATTTAGTGGACGCACACTCTATGGTCAACAGGCTGACTAGAAATCAATGGAAATATACAATAATAATTAAAGTACTGTAGGAGAAAACCTTATTGTGAATCATCATCTTCAATCGTAATGCCAATATTTAATTATTGACACACTTTCTATGAGGCGAATTTCCGTGACCTCATATGGATAATTTCCGCGCCCATTTCGTTACTATCGTAATGTGACTGCCAGTTGCTAGGATTTATTTCATGAAGAAGACAATGCTGTTTTGCGTTAATTACGGCTGAACTAGCACACTAAGAAAAGGCTTTGGACTACATTTTGTTTCTTTTCCAAAAGATAAAGGCATTAAGAGGGCATCCATACAACATTGCAAGCGAGTTGATTTCAAATCAAACACCACACAGCAGTCTGTGCTCATTATATTTCTCAAAGGAATGTTACGAGAGGGAGTATTAATAAATGGCTTCTCTTGGATACGCAACTACTAGGTCAAAACAAAAATTGGCTCAGTTCCAGACATACCTTTAGCTTAATCATCAGAACTATTGCCTGGAACTGACAAATGTATCGTTCCGACCCTAAATAAACCAAAATGTCCCAACTTCGCTAATCATGAGTATGTTTAAATTATTTGGGAATGACAAAATATGGCATTGTTCTCCTTGGATCATACTAGAAAGGATATACTCCCAATAAAAATTATTAGACGTTACTATTATTTGACAAGACGTATACGTGCATAACAGTACTATTAGTATACGAAAGGTATATATGCATAATCATACTATTATTTGACGATAAGTGTACATGCATAATGGTACTATTATATAACGATAGGTATATATGCATAAAGGTACATATTGTTAGACGATACTTATACATGCATAACGGTATTGTTATTAAATGATACATATAGATGTATAATACAAAAGTGGTAGATCTGAAAACAAATTGGTGTTTGGCATACTTCCTCCAACTCTGTTCATGTTATCATGATCATCACTTAAGATTGAAACTGCATAGAATTCTCATCATCATCAATGTTAACAATGAAAGAGTCATCCAGAAGTATATCAAATTGGTACGGTTAGATCTCTGTCTCTCTGACCATGTTTTTATTTGTATTCCGAGGGCATGCTAAATAGCGCCACGGGACCAAGTGACCTGTTGTCTCATGAAAGCTCGGCAAATTAGGGAATCGTGGTATCTTCTTCACAATATAATTATTACACGCCCAAGATATTTATTTATAAACATCAGAGTCGAATTAGAACTTGCAGAGAACTACATTCATAAAAGGAGAAGTTTTATTTCTAACCTCCTTTAGATAAGGGACCGATACAGTTTTCCACTATTCTGCTAAATAGTTCGTCAAATGCCGGAGTAGATTGCAGATGGACCGTTTGTTTCTATTGATCGGGGTTTTCTACCATTGACAAGATCAACGTTATTTAGAAGTATCATTCTAATTTTCGGCCAATACAAATGTTTCAAGCTCTTGCGATATGTCTTAATGACTTATAAATGACCAATGGTCTAGAGTACGATGTTCCAGTCTATACTACTTAGGAACAACAATTTGATAACTCACTAACCACTCGTCACCAGTAGGTACCTCTTTTAGCCTCAACTGCCTCACAAGGACCCCATTTTTCACAAAATAACAAAATGTTTCTTCTGTGGTTTCACATTCGTTAATAGATCCCTGATACAAACATTATATATCAGGATCATGTTCATGTTTTTCAACGGGTGATTTTCTTCTGTCATCCTGGTTAGAATAAAGTGAATGAGCGGTAAAAGAGTATCAATGTACCAGGAGAAAAAGTGACCTGATCAGAAGACTGACTGATATATGTGTAAGCTAAATGAATAATGTCCCGATTAACATAATTCTCAACACTCTTGTTGACACAGCTCAAATAAGAATAAATCAGGGATTTCATCTTCAATATGATGAACGTTTTGATCCAACCTAGGCTTGTCTGTTAAAAGCGGACTGACCCAGTATTATTTCCAGCTAGGCAATTGCCTAGTACTAAGTGACTACTCTAAATGGGCAAAGAAGTCGCCGGTCGGACAGTTATTGGTCCTGGGACTACGTCTGATGACAGATTTACAAGATGCAGGGGAACATTAGCAAAGTCATACCCTACTCTCTGAATACGAACAATATCTATAGAAGAAGACTTCTCTGACAAATACACAGCACCATATAATAAGCGAATATCTCCCTTAATATTTTAATAGGTATAGGCTTAACAGAATAACCAACAGTTAGTATAGAACTTCTTGACATGAACAGTTACATTTAAGCCAAATTAAAATCAGTCTGTGTGTCGCGTGACACAACAAATGTATTGATTTTACTTCCATCATTTCTTTTTGAAGCTGAAGTTTATTTAACTATACTAACGTCTGATTTCAGATCTTTTAATTTCTTTCATTCCAGAGGCAGATAGAGACTTACCAGTCAAATATACACCACTTATATCTTGTTGGTTTCAATAACGTTTTCTCACGTACATGAAATTAAAATACCAGTGACCAAGAAAATGCAGGAACAAAGTGAATTTAAATTTTAGAAACAAATTGAAGTTCTATGAAATATTTTAAAGTCGTATCTCAGATGAGTCCACATTTTCTGTTACGACTCTATTGTCTTAAACTAAGTGACATAAAGAGCAAAACAAACAAGAGATTTAAAACCGAATTAACAAGTTACAAATGGAAATTTATTTAACTTACAGTATGATGAATTAAATCCTAAATAATCCGATTGATCGGTCTCCGATCCAAAGGAACTGAGTGTTCCGAATGATCTCCAGTTCCTGGATGTGGTTATATAAGAATATCTTTGAACGTGCTGAAATCTTGATGTGCCACAAATACATGGTCCTAACTTTATTAATGCATTCACAATAATTCCAAAATCATGTCTAGTCCGAATAATAAGATGAGTACTTTCCAATTCCAATAAATAATTTAAACATTTGATTGCTCTTAAACTAAATATAAATGCAACATTAAATACATCTGCAACCTGAAATTAAAACAAGAATAATACTGGGAAATGGGAATTGCAAAAAGTGCGACTTCTCCCCTTATATACATCTCGGCGACTTATTTCCACTCTATAACGTAATACCTCCTACGTGACTTATGTCGCGACACAACCCACCAGACTGATGTCGTACCAAAACCCACCGAAGGCAATCATCCAGTCACAACATTACAACAAACTGTAAACGGGTTCATTATCAATATTAAAGTACCTATGTAGAGCGCTACGCAGAAATATAACATATTTCCATGGAACAAAAGTCAAACACACAATACAGATATGCAATACATCCTAAAGTCATGTTAAGGTCAAGACCGTCGTGTCACAACGGCCGATCCTCGCAAGAATCTACGTTTGTGAGATTTCCAAATCGTTATTTGACTTTGGGACAAATGTTGCAAGCCGTCATCAACAAACGTGAGCGACTTCAAGATCACGTCACGATAACGTACATGTAACGTCTTTCAGAACAAAGAGACAGAGTTCAAAACTAGAAAGATACTAGTGAGTTTTGGATCATTCCTCCAAAGTTAAATACTGATGTGAAGATATGTTGTGTCTTGGGACGAGAGTGATGTTATGTTTTGCTACTAGGGTGATGAAGACACAATAATGCGATACAGGTTCACTCCTCAACCATAACTGAGGTCGACTTTGTTGATGTACTTTGAAACAAAAGTTGTGCTACTCCCAAAGACACTAGAGATATCGCACGACCTTGAAAGGTACAGAGTTCTTCTGTATGAATAGCGTATATGCACTCACAAAATATTCTGATATATCAGCTCGTCCCCAAGGAATAATGTATGAGAAACAGTGGAAAGTTTTGTTACAGCTCTCAATGTGTTAGCAGATAATTGTAATTTCGTGCCACTACATGATGAAAATGATCAGCGATCGACTTGTAGTTCGACTGCGAGATTCAACACTGTCGGAAAAAAAATTGCAGTTGGATGCATATATAACTCCTGAGTCTGCCAGTAGTCACGCTCGATAAAATGAGGCTGTGAAAAAGCAACAATCAACTATACGAGCAACTGGAGAACGAATGACTGAAATGGATACAGTAAAATCGTCTTCACTGAAATATGAGAAGAAACATAAAATCCCAAAAGTTCAAGAGAATAATGTCAGCAGAAAAAGACGCATGAGATGTGCAAACAAAATTAATCATTCTCGGGACCAATGTCCAGCAAAAGAAGCAGAATGCCACAAGTATAAGAAAAAGGGACACTTTACAAAATGCAATCTGTCAAAATCAGCAGTTCGCACAATAGAATCGAGAGCGGAACCTGGATTTCTAGGGACTGTTAGCGTAAGGAAGGGTCAGCCGTGGATAACGCATGTGAGATTGAACAGCGCTTTACTTGTACTCAAGATTGGTACTGGAGCTGTGACTGTACTTCCTGAGAGGGATTTACGAAAAATCGGAGACCAAAATCTATCAAAGTCTGATCGAAAACTGTATGGACCTGGAAACTCTGAACTTAAAGTGCTGGGAAAAAAATTACATGTGGACTGGAATCAAACAATGCGTTCAGTGTACAGGACATATTTGTTGTAACGGGGCTGAAACAAACATTCTTGGGCAGTCCCGCGATTCAGGCTCTCGAGATTACAGAACAGGTAAATATATCCTCAGTAAATGCCTCAGATCAAAACTCACAAAATGCAAACAAAAGTCACGATAAATCTATAAATTAAGACAGGGATTATCGCGAGAAATTCCAAATTTGTTAAAAGGCCTATGGAAAACAAAATGGTTCTATAAGCTAACTCTGGACAAAAATGCCAAACCGTATGCCTTATCTACCCAAGAAAGGTTCATATCCCTTTATTGAATAAATTTCAAGAGGAGTAGGATATAATGGGAAAAATGGGAGTTATTTCAAAAGTAGATGAGCCCACTGAGTGGTGTGCGGCAATGGTTACCAAACGGTATGGTAAGTATTTGCGTTGATCTAACTAAACTGAATGAATCGCTTAAAAGAGAGAACCACTCACTACTATCAGTTGAAGAATCCCTTGCAAAACTAGCAGGTGCAAAGTTTTTCACCAAATTTGATGCAAACTCAGACTTTTGGCAGATAAACTTCTCAGAAGATTCACGCCACCTTACAACTTTCATTACTCCTTTTGGTAGGTTTATTTTAATCGCCTTCCATTCGGAATCAGCTCCGCGCATGAATTTGTTCAGAAAAGGATGTCAGAAACTTTGCAGCAATATGGCGGAAGACTCTGTCACATGGACCATGTTCCTGTTTTTGGGGAAACAGAAACAGCATGACGAAGGTCTAGAAATGGTTGTGAAATCAATTCAAAAGGTCGGCGTCACTTTGAACGATGAAAAGTGTGAATTTTTGAAACCATCCATTAGGTTCCTTGGGCATGTTGGTGACGAAGATGGTTGCCGACCTGATCCGGAACAAAGTCAAAGCCATAACTGAAGTGGAAACACCGAAATGGGTAACAGAGATATGACGATTTCCCGGTGTGGCAAATCAGCTTGGCAAATTTAGTCCAAATTTGGCAGAAAAATGAAAACCATTAGGTGAGCTTTTGAAAGGTTAAAACACGTGCACTTGGGGTCCAGATCAAGAACAAGATTTTATAGATATCAAGCAAGAAAAGATAGCTTCACCAAATTTATCACATTATGATCCAAATAGAGATGCATCTTCATTTGGACTAGGTACTGTGCTATGACAGAAGCACGGTAGCATTCTGAGATCAGTAGCGTTCGCATCGCGAGTTATGTCAGATACTGAGCAACGCTATGCTCAAATAGAAAAAGAGGCCCTTGCAATCACTTGGACATGTGAACGCGTCAGTAGCTATTTAAGTGGGTCACAACTCAAACTTGAAACTGACCATAACCATTAGTACCACTAATGATCACAAAACGCTTGAGAGATTTACCCCCTAAAATTCAATGCTTTAGAATGCTTTTGATGAGATTCAACTTTTGTATAGTTCATGTTGCTGACAAAACTCTATTAACTGCTGATGCTCTATCCAGAGCACCTTTAAGTTATCACTCTGAGAGTGACAGAGAATTTCAGGCTGAAACTAACGCCTATGTTGATTTCGTAGTTAGCAATAATCGACTTGAATAAACAAAGTCTGAATATCGATTTGCAAACAACTTGTACAATTCTGTGAAAAAGGGTGGCCAGAGAAATCCGCTATTGGCGGAAAACGTCAATCGCATTGTGCAGATAGAGGTGAATTTACAATTCAAAATGGTCTTTTTATGAAAGGTACACGCCTAGTTATACCATA
This sequence comes from Megalonaias nervosa, assembly GCA_016617855.1. Taxonomy (NCBI): domain Eukaryota; kingdom Metazoa; phylum Mollusca; class Bivalvia; order Unionida; family Unionidae; genus Megalonaias; species Megalonaias nervosa. The sequence goes on from JAECUM010055202.1 coordinate 21,594, forward strand.
AACACTTCAAAAAGAAATCCTAGAGAGAATTCACAACGGTCACCAAGGCATAGTTAAATGCCGAGAACGTACAAAATCGTCAGTTTGGTGGAAATGACTAAGTGCTCAGAACACTTTTTAAAGTCTTGCCAAAATTGCATCGAAAAATCAAGAGATCAAGCTGAAGCACTGATACCAAATGAATTTCCAAGTCGACCTTGGCAAAGAATCACTTCAGACGTGTTTGAACTAAATGGTCAAACATATCTCTTGGTGATTGATTATTTTTCACGATACATCGAAATAGCGAAATTGCAAGGCACAGGTTCAAAAGCAATTGTCAATCATCTCAAACCAATCTTTGCGCGACACGGTATACCAGAAGTATTAGTTTCAGATAATGCTCCGCAATACACATCCGCAATACTCAATGAATTTGAGACAAATTACGGATTCAGGCATATTACAAGTAGTCCAAAATATCCACAGAGCAATGGTCTCGCCGAAAGAGCTGTTCCAAAAATTAAAGAATGCTTATAAAAGCAAACGATCCTTACATAGCTCTTTTGACATGTCGCGCACCATTACCGAATGAATACAGCCCTGCCGAATTACTGATGGAAAGAAAATTACAAACTACTTTGCCAATGGCACCGAAAAACGTACAGCCAAAATGGCCAGATTTGATGAAATTGAAGAAATCGGAAAACTATCGAAAGCAAACTCAAAAGAGAAATTATGATCGTTGACATCGAACTCCAAATATGAAAAAACTCCAGGTAGGGAATAAAGTATGGAGTAAAGATCATTTTTCTTCAGGCATTGTTAAATCTGTGGCGTAATAGGAGCAATTTAATTCCCATGCCTACTACATCATCGGAGCCTCTCAATGTGACTGTTTCACAGCCTGATACTTTGACTGACTCAGATGATAGCAAAGCAGTGCCAACCAGTCAAAAAGGATATTTCACACGTTCGGGAAGAATATCAAAACCACCTGATAGACTGAACTTGTAAAAATGAAGCTGATGTAGCTTGCTTAGAAATGCGGTCAACATATCACGTTTCATTTTAATGTTAACTTTCTAAGGAGGGGAGATATATTGCAAACGTTAATCTAATTAGCTTTGAAATATCACTTGACAGTAAAAGTGATAAGATATTCCACACTGGATTGGAACTGATACACACCAACAGCTGGTTTATGTTATATGTTCACTAGAGTTTAAGTTCCATGGGAAAAATACTTTCAGTGCAGTCTTTACTCCACTTTCTTGCTGTACTTATGTCTGGTATTTAATAAATAGTACAGAACGCCTTTTGCAGTAATTCTTCAATAACAAATAACATTACATTGCCCAGTAAGGAAACAAATTATGTAAAAGCTTCTGTAAAGCATTAAAAGTTAGTATTTAGAGGCCAACTTTACTATTTAAATGTAATCAAGAATATGAGTTTATAGATGAGTGATACGAATGAATATATATGTATGACCTTTGAAATTAACTGCATGTACTAGACGGAGATGGTTTCAAACTAACGTAATGCACAGAAATTGACCAACTAATACATATTCTAACACATTTGCAAATGTCTCTAGAAGTATGTGCCATTGATGTACCGACCGTTAGAAACTTTGGCTCCAATATGTCGGTACCGTTACACAACTGAGTCAATACTTTCTGTGTCAGTTGGGGGAACAAGAAGCAACTATAATCATTTGCACAATATCAAGTTTCAAAAGAGAGGTACAGTGATCAGTGTCCTTTCTTGTTGCAAACTAAATCTTTTAAATGTAGATTAAATAATGAAACACATACACTTACTCAATTAAAACTAAGAAAAATTGCTACATGTGAGAAAAATATTCTCCAATTACAAATTCTCCATGGACTATGATGACAAGTGGGAACAATACAAGCATATTTCAGAATTATTTGTGCTATAAATCATAATTATAGTCTAGAAACAGCTCAGATATGTCCAAGTGTGAAATTAACGATTTGTGCATTGATATAAGCAGGGTCTCAATATTCTAAAGCTTATCTTAATATATTAGAGATGAAAAACCATGTTCAGTTTATAGTGGTTGTTCACACACATATATACATTAGATCAATTCATGAATATTGAGTGCAATGGCAACATGCATACGTGCATCTATATATGAATGTGCATAAATTAAATGGATACACTCAATACATTTTCTTCTGTTACTCTCCAACTCTCTCATTCACTCTTAAGGTGACATTAGACGCTTGACTTTTGTCCTATGTATCCCTCTCTCTTTTTATAACCCCAATAAGGCAACCAGTTTTAAATTTGGGGTTTATAATAGGCTTCTAATGTTGTGCATTGGTGCTTGCCATTATTCACTCTAAGGTGATTAGCACTTGTTTCCTGCCTCCTATCATTTTCTTATTCTCGATATTTGCGGTCGCGTCCTAAGTGTTACAACTCTATGACCTTATTCTAAGCTACCGAAAAAAGCGAAAACCTACAAGTTAGGTAAAGTATTTTAAAAAAATTATTTCCGTAGAATACAAAGTGAAAATTAAAAAGAACTTACAGTATTGTGAATTAAATCACAAATAGTTGTAAAAGTTCTAACATAAATCCCAAAGCATGAATTATTCGGAATGAATTCCAGTGGTGTTTCAAACGAATTCCAGTCTGGAACGTGTTGATGTACCAATGGCTTGGAATAGTGTTGATGTGTTCGCCTTGAAGCATTACAACGACACAACCCACAATGTCTTTGAATGAATTCACAATAATCCTAAAATGACGATTTAGTCCAAAAAGATTATTGAGTAATTTGTAATTCCGCCGAATACTATAAATAAATAAATCCTCTGACATATTAACTGCACAAAATTAAAATAAAGTCAGATCTTAGGATAGGAATTAATAATTCTGAAGAAAGCAAACTTTATATAAAAACTTAGACAAAATACCATAATGATAAAAGATAATCTAAATCACAAGAAAACAAAGATTAGTCAGGAAGGCCCAACTCCTTCCCTAGAAAATTGATAAAAGTTAATCACAATATAAATTAAATATTCATAAAATATAATCATGAATAAAAGCCGGTATAATACATGCACATATATATATATATATATATATATATATATATATATATATATATATATATATATATATATATATATATATATATATATATATATATATATATATACATATATATATCCCTGTAAGTACATCTTTCTGATGAGGACATGTTTCTCCCAAAGTGAGTGCCTACATTTGTCTCCTAAACGCCAAATGGTTTGGTCAGTGTCAAATCAAATCTTAAAAGACTGCAAGTTTGTAATGATATATGTATCAATACACATTGTACATACTTTGTCCTTAGTGTCGTTTTGAACGCATCCACTGAGCACCTGGAGAAGGTCCAGAGGTTTCTGGGGTATGGCGAGGATAGGTTAACTGCAGGTCCTTTAGGAGTCATAATAAAAAAATCATCAGCCCTACATGCCTCAGAACCATAATCACCGTCGTGACCTGCTCCAAGACTGGAAATAGCAAGCAGGCAAATCGCATGACTATAAGCAAGGCATGATACAGCTTGTGAATTATGTTACCAAAATATGGCATTAAGCTAGAAACAAATTTTAACCCATTTCTGCTGGTACTATTATCATAATTCCAACATACGCTTTCTCTCAATTAACATACAAGTTTCAATCTATCCGGTAACTGGTAGTTGGAATACCGGAATTTAGACAGCAAGATGAGATCACTAAGAGGTAATATTTATTATATTGTAAATATTTTGTAGGTTATGCGTGTAAATTAAGTTACAGTGTCTGCATTATATTGTGCTAGATATACACAGTTAGGAATATTGTCAGTTTTATATCTCAACGATGTAGAAAACATTATTCTGGTACCAAATGCCTTAGAGCCCTGTTTAACAAGTAAAATGGTTTTAAAGACCAGCCAATTAACTATTCATATTGCAAGCTGGGACTGTTCACCTAATAACAGTTTTGTTCCTCTATGCATAGGAGCGGTAAAGAGGTCTCTAGGGGACCTAAATTGGTCACGCCTTTTAGCATTTGCTATACACCATAGATATATATATATATATATATATATATATATATATATATATATATATATATATATATATATATATATATATATGTGTGTGTGTGTGTGTGTGTGTGTGTGTGTGTGTGTGTGTGTACATTCAAACTCTTTTAGCTTAAATATATCTAAAAACGATCGCCAACATTTCACAACTTAATTTATAATTCTCATATAAATAATATTATCTTTCTTGACGGAGACAGGAAAAAGGAAATGATGATTTAAAATAACTGAAGAAACAGGTGGGCTTAGAATTTCCCTCAAATACGAGAGGTCAATTGATATCGAAATGCACGTATTTCACATAAATGGAATAATATATATTTTCGACTGCACAAATGATACGGTATTCAGTGATTGAGCTACAGGAAACCTAGTCTCCGGAATAAGGCATCGATATTGGATTGGAGGCCACTGGCAGATGCTGGTATGAAAGCCAGGTATCCAACACGGGGAAATACAAATGCTAAATGATAAAATCGGGCGTAAAAGTTGACTTACTTGTGTCCAAGTTCGTGCGCCGCACTAAGAGACGTAGAAAGATAATCACTTGCCAGGACAATCAAAGTTCTCTTACCAACATCACATACCTTCCCTTGATAAGATAAACCTAAATGGAAAAGTTAACATTTAAGACGTAACATATACTCTGACCGTAAAGTAGCAGTACTACATTTATATGAGTTTATTGTATTGATTTAAATTATATGGCATTCAACATGAATTTTAATCAATGCAAAAGTAAAGCATATCAAGGCTTGACATAGAAAGCTATCACAGCGATTACGTGAACATAAACATGCTTTTCAAAATAAATATATTGACAACACCTTATGCCAGTAGCGACATTTGCTGGTCCGAGTGTGTGTGATAGTGGAACTGGATGGAATTTCAAGACAAACAGACGATTCTTAACGTAAACTTATAACTGTATCATCATACTCCTAGGTACTCCTTACATGTGTCCATTACGTATGAAAACAATTTATGTGTAGATTACAACAAATCTTCCTCACAGTAGTAGTAGTAGTAGTATAATTATTATTATTATTATTATAGTTCTTGACCATTATCCAGACATACAATTATTTTTAAAATTTTTCCTTCAGAACTTCCTTACATAAATCTGCCTCGATAATATTTCTTTACCAAATCCCGTAGATTGTGTTAATCTCTCGCAACGCTGTGTTTCCGCCAGAATGTATTGGTTGGCTGTATGATAGAAAGAAGGCCCCGACGGTCTTTTTTGCACTACTTTGTATTGTCATATATTTTATTGCAAATTGCCCCTAGTGAATCTAATCTAACATATAGGAATCCAGAGTTTATTTAGTAGACATTTTGTGTTACGTGTTTGAGAAATTGTAGCTTGAAACACTGTGAAACCGTTTTTAATTTGCGTCTTTCTTAATTTGTGTCGATATATATATATATATATATATATATATATATATATATATATATATATATATATATTTATTTATTTATTTATTTATTTATTTATTTGTGTGTGTGTGCGTGCGCGCGCAGTTTCATTGAGTGTAATTAGAGTTAACGTACGAAAGCATATAATACAAGCTAAACCTTTTCTACAAGAGCCCCTGTGGTCTTTGAATGCATGTTTTTCGCTAGAAGTATTAAGTATGGCATATAGTGTCTGATTCATACATGAATGTAATAGGCTGTTCTTTGAGGTAATATTCGGTGCCTTTATTCAAGAGTTCAGAAATAAAACCCTTACATATATTCATAATTTAGACATAAATTACATGTCAAATTCCTAATCGAGCATATAAATTAAACATATGAACATAACCTATGCAATGGAAGGAGGCTGTTGTCCGTTCAGATTTGATCATCATTAATTTTTGTGCGTATCAGTATGTCTGATAATTTTTCATTTTAATATCATATAATTTGAGGCGACTAGAAAGTGGTAGCAGTTTTAATGACTCTAAGAACGAAAGTTGTCACTGGTATGTATTAATCTGAGTAAGGCTTTGATTGGCGGATTATTCATTATCAGAGAGAGAGAGAGAGAGAGAGAGAGAGAGAGAGAGAGAGAGAGAGTTTACTCACCGGCAGCAGATTGATTTAAGAAGTTGTGATACAATTTGTACCTAAAATAAAATAACTCTGTATGCATACTTATCGAATATACATTTTGACCGAGCAGTAAATGTTTGAACCACAGTAACATACAAACCATGGGAACATGTTAGCGGAACATATTAAAGGAACCTGGTGAAATGTGAGCATGTCCCCTTAACAGAAAGGAACTGACATATAGTTATGGATAAAATGCAAATATTTACGTATATGTAATTAAATTACTTGTGTGCTAGTTTTAAACTTTTTATTTTATTTTCTTTCATTACATGTTATTGTAAAACCTTTATTCACTGGATTTGATACCATTTCTTTAGAAAATTCAGTTCAGTTGTAGCAAATAATCACTATTGCTACATTATATTTTTATCTGACCTAGTTCCTGACCTTGGTTCAGAATTCATAAACACAGAGTGAAAATTATTGGTCGTAATCAAGATCATTCTTGACTTGCCTCAGCTCTGTTGTAAACAACCTTTTTCTACATTCATTTCCCGTGTGGGAATCATTGATTCTCAGCTAAGGCTATACTAGCCTACGTGCTAATTGACATATTATTTTACCGCGTTGTTCGGATTAAGTGATCACGTGACCTTATCACGTGGGTCTAAACTGCGTTTTTGTTAAGGATTAAAACAGATATTTTATTGTTTTCAGTCAGTCGTAATTTTACACCTTCAGAGCTCAAGGTGCTTTTAATGTTGATGCCAGTTTGATTTAAAATTCTTCTATTTTTTGGATTTAATAATTTATATTCCCTGGAAAACACCAGTGCTTATAAAAAATTCTAGTGGAAATTATTCTGAATTATAAAACCGGAATAATATCCTTGATTCATAAAATTCAACAAGGAAATGTTGACACATCAACACTAAATATGATATAGAGGACATCATCACCTTCCATCTTGGAACTCCATCGGATTCGAACTTTGGGATTCGAACTTTGATTCATTTAGAACATTTTAGTGATAGGACTTAAATTTTTAAATTATAGGATTAGTTTTGCGATTAGATTCACAAACCGTAAGTCATTATTCATAATTTTACCTTGTTTACTAGGAAAATAAATTATTTTGTTAAATGTTACAAAGCTTGTTGGCTTCACTCTTTTCTTTGTTACTTTCGTTCGAGCCTACATGTAACAAAATATTAAAAGAGAGAGGTAGAAAAAACATTTTGCTCATTCCTAATCTTTTTCGACATAGCTTGCCATGCGAGAAAGTCCCATGGAATAAATCCCTTGCACATGACAAGGAATTGACAGCCTCTTGACTTTGATCCAAACAATGTCTATTAAAATTACTGCATACACTTGTCCATTTAAGCACCAAATTTGACGGCGAAAAGAGAGAACAATGGTCCGTCACATAGTTTGGAAATATGATACGGAAAATCCACATTAATGTAAAGTTTGTGTTCGGTTGATGTAAATCGCGTGTAACGCTGATAAAATATTTATCAGTGTAAACCATTGAGAACGAAAAAGATCATGGGGTCTATATAAGACGCTGTCTGTTTCTGTTATTTGAAAACTTTAATACCACTTAATAAACTAGCACGCTATACCTACCTACCTACCTACACACATACATACATAAATACATGCCTACATACATACATATATACATACATTCACACATAAATAGGAAGGACGCATGACAAAGAACATTGCAATAAGATAGGAAGTAGTTAAGCATTTGTCTGATCTTTTATGATTTCTTATATCGGAATGACACTCACTAACATCAATTTCAAACATCAAATATACATACTCATTTTATGTTTTGTGATCATAAAACCAGCTAGATTCGTTTTCACAGTAACACAGATGTTTGAAATAAGAAAGAAATGTTTAATTCTGGTTTTCGTGATTGAGAGTGTTCTTTGCTTCTCATCATGTTCAAGAAGGAATTAGTCGGTGTCCAAGGTACTTGTCCACTTTTCCTAAATCGGAGTACCGCATCTGTGCATAAATATTTTCCGTATGCCGATCTATCAATTTTATCTTGGGAACTACTTTTGAATACCACATAATTTATTTCGATTTGTAAGTTTCAGTACTGAAAAGCAAGTATAAATAAGATATATATATATATATATATATATATATATATATATATATATATATATATATATATATATATATATATATTCCAATGAACACGGTAAGCTAGTCTACGTGAAAGACGTTGCGAGAGTTTATTTCTGTTATACTGTGTATAAGCACTCGGAAAGACTAATGATAATTTATGAAACAACTGCATTTCCCGACTCAAGAGTTCCTGTGGTATTCCGGGTGCTACAACCTTTCTATACATTATTATACCTTAATGAGAAATAAGGACAAATGCATATTTGATGGTCTTTTTCACGCGGATCCCTCTAGTAATTTGGGCAATTTCCGGCAAGCGTTCATTGTACACAAAATATTGCTATACCATTATACATGTACCCACAATTACCTTGTAAAGAGAATTGCGGAATCGAATTCTGGTGAAAGTTTTCTGCCTATTGCATTGTCCCACATTAGCACATCCATAAGATACGGCATTACATCAATATAGTGTGATCCATTCACAATAGTCACTTCAGAGTTGAAGAAATGAAAGTCGGTTTTCCGCTTGAAACAGAAAGAAAACAGATGGAAACGGCGTAACAAATTCAAAAATATCGTTATTCCTCTGTGCGGAAACCATGGAGCGAAGCAAAAACTGAAAGCGATTTTTTTCGTAATAAAGTTTTAAAATGTGTACGCAGGTAGCAAAATAGTTGACAGGAACCAAGTTGCATATTTCTTTTTACATTTCTATTACTATTACATGGGTAGCTGCAAGTGAGTGGATATCCCACAGGGTACCTTATAACATATCGTCGCATGGATAATGATTAGTGTAAGTATAAATGCAAGAAAATTATCTAATTGCACAGAGAGAGAGAGAGAGAGAGAGAGAGAGAGAGAGAGAGAGAGAGAGAGAGAGAGAGAGAGAGAAATAAAGTGAGAGAGGTTCATGGGTAATTATGTTAGTCTGCCTTACCTGTGCATACCAATAGCTAGACA